>CBVK0101108704.1:0-10227 GCA_900067695.1 Picea abies | reverse complement strand
AACGGGGGGGGGGGTCCGAAATGGTGTGTTAATGATGTGGGGCCCCCTCCTGTCACGTCATCTTCCATGGCGTGCTTCCCTGTTGCCACCTGTACTCCACTTAACCATGCGACGGGGCTCGTTCCTATTGGCCACCTGCTAGCCCGATTGGGATTCAGTGTTTTCCGAAGTTACCCATTTCTATTGGCCATTCGCTAGCCCTGTCAGGGTTTGACATTTGCAGAGTTGAATGACTCGACACTATTGTAGAGTTGAGACGTGAAACATGAAGAGGCACCGTAATTGTTGGACCTATGGTCGTGACCCACGATCACATGGGAGCAGACGAGGGAAGAACTAGCTGAAGCTAGGTCTCCATAGATATTTTGGGGGGTTCTGATTTGATTTCTGTAGTGGGTTTGTTACAACCCCCTGAACGATACTCTCCTTCATTGTATTATTTATTATTGACTGATTCTGGTGAACCAAAAAGTTATGAAGAGGCGATGCAGGTAGACACTAAAAAGAAGTGGGAGCAAGGCATGAAAGATGAAATGGATTCCTTGGTAAAAAACCAGACTTGGGACTTGGTTTATTTTTCTGCAGGAAAAAGAACATTTCAAAATACATGGTTTTATAGGTTGAAGGAAGAAAATGGAGGAAACAAGTGGCACAAGGCTAGACTTGTTGTAAAGGGTTTCACACAAAAGAAAGACATATATTTTTATAAAATATTTTTTCCCATTGTTAAAATGACTTCAATTGGGACTATTTTAAGTCTTGTGGTAGTAGAAGATTTTCATCTTGAACAATTAGATGTAAAAACAACTTTTCTCCATAAGGATTTGAAGGAAGAGATTTATATGCAACAACCACATGGGTATGAGGTCAAAGGAAAATAGAATTTGGTATGAAGGTTGAAGAAGAACTTGTATGGCCTGAATCAAACTCCAAGGCAGTGGTATTTGAAGTTTGACTGGCTTATGACATAACAAGGTTATAATATATGTCATTCTGATCATTGTGTTTATTTAAAAGGCTAGAAAATGGAAGCTATATTATCTTTCTATTGTATGTAGATGAAATGATTGTTGTAGGGTATAACATGCAAGATATAAATCTGCACAAGAATTTTAGAGGGTTGTTGTGAAATAATTCCATAGCGAAAGACATTGAGTAGGATCTACTTCAAACGAAGGATTCCATGTGCGTTCTTCCTCACTTTTTCTGAAAAGTTAGTTATTGTAGGTGGTTATCCCTAATTGATTACTTAATTAGAGTTTGAGAGAAGTTTCCTTGGGTTTTGATCTATTGTGAGTCTGACCCAAAATCCATATGAAGTAAATATTCGCAACACTCGTTTCATGAAATTCCTCTCTTTGGTCCTTTTGTCAAAGATCTTCTTCATCTTTACTTGATGAATCTGGGATTTGATCTGCACCTGTTCCCCAGTCTGCTGGATCTCAATCAATTGAATTATTCTCCTCTGCATATCATCTGAATATACCCATTCATTTTGTAATATATTCATCATAGAGAGGATAAGATGGATATGGAATATGGATTCCAATCCATATACCAACTAAAAAGGAGAAGTTCCAATTGCTCTTTTTGTACTAATTCTGTTTGCCCGAATTTCATATTTCAAGTGAGAATCCCATGCTTTTTTTTATTTTGTGAAAACTTCTTCTTGATAATCCCGATTAGACTTTTATTTGAGGATTCAACTAAACCCTTTCCTTGTGGGTAATAAGAAGTTGAATTCCCAATATCTATGTTGTAATTTTGGAAAAAATGTATGATTTTGGCAGACTTAAAGGCCTGGGCATTATCAATGATAACGTTCCTTGGGAATTCGAATCTATCCAAGATGCTCTCTTAAGGAATTTGATGATGAATGTATCTATTTTTGCCTTTGTGGGAATAAATTCCACCCATTTTGTGAAATAATAAGTAGCTGTCAAAATCCATTTGTGTTGTCCATTTGAATTTGGATTAATCTCACTAATGAAATCCAATCCCCACTACTAAAAATGTGTCTCAAATTTGATAGAACTCAGTGGGAGTGGCAACAATTTTTGCTTCCCTACAAACATTTGTAATTATACACATTCCATAACCATATAATTCACATTAGAGAACATAGAATGACAATAATAACCAACTATGAGGACCTTATAGGCAGTGGCTCTCCAAGCATGGTGGCCACCACATACTCCCTTGTAAAATTCGGTGATGATGCATTTCGTTTCTTCCTTATTGATGAAATTGAGAAATATACCTCTTGGATCTTTCTAGAACATGTTTTCTCCAAATATGCAATATTTGTCATCCTCAATTTTTATGGATCTAGCCTTGGCCTTGTTCCATACTAGTGGTCACATTAAGTTTTGTAGATAGGAGATGATGTCCTTATACCAATCATACTTGGATAATTTGGAGTTTACCTTTAGGGGTGGTTCTTGTGTTTCCTCCACTTTAGGTTCTGCTGACAAGAGGTATGATGAAGAAACATTCATGCATAGAGATTTTCAATTTGACTTAGATAACAAATTGGATAGTTCTTGTCCATTTAGTAATTTTGTGGGTTTGATTTCCAGATCGTGCTCTTGAATTTTAGAAATCCACTTACGTCTTCTTCCTTCCTTGTCATGTTGTATGAGGATGTCTGTTATGGAATTGGTAGGAACATAAACCAATATCTTATAATGCAATACATATTCTATGAAAGATTTTAAGGATTTCACCAAGGTATATGCCTGCTTGTCCATGATACTTTATCTTAATTCAACATCTCTCAATGCCTTGCTGAAAAAGGCTACGTGATGCTCCTGACTTTCTTCATTCTTTTGCAATAATACAACAACAATGGTATTCTCTTAGGAAAAAGAGAATATGAGAAATTCCTTGTCATAATTAGGGATAAACAGGATTGTAGATTCTCCTAATGCTTCTTTGATTTGTTGGAAGGATTACCTAGATTCAATATTCCATTTGATTTCATGGTATTTCTTCAACATATCAATGATGTTCTTCATAATTTCAACAAAATTTGGGACAAATCTCCTGAGAAAATCAATTTTTCCCAGGAAGGAATGCACTTATTTCTTATTTCTAGGCAAAGCAATTTATCTGATATCCTCCATCCTTTCAGAATCTATCCCAACTCCTTATTTGGAGACTATGTGGCCCAAAATATTTCCTTCTTTCATGGAAACACGAGTCTTCTTGGGATTTGAGGACAAACCAAACTTTCTGCATTTCACAAAAGTCTGTCTTAGGTGTTTTATGTGATTTTCATTATTCTTTGAAAACATAGTCATATCATCTAGGTATATAACAATAGATTTGTATTTTTATCCTACAAATCCAATGTCCATGGATCTTTGGAAGGTTTCCCCTGCATTTTTCAAACCAAAAGAAATTTTATCATACAAAAAATTTCCTCAGGGTGTTGTGAATGTTGTGTTCTCTCTGTCATCCAAAGAGTCTATTTCCACTTGGTTATACCATGAGAAACCATACATCATGGAGATCCTATTCCCCCCCAACACCTTCTGCAGTATGTGATCCATATTAGACAAAGGATAGTTGTATTTTAGTGAGCATTTGTTCAAATTTCTGATGTCCACACACAATCTAATCTCCCCACTCTGCTTTCTTATTGGAACTAAGTTGGCCACCCATTTAGAATATATGAGAGGAATCATAATTTGAACACCCAATAATTTCCTCAGTTTCATCTCAATAGTAGATAACAAAATAAGATTGACTTTCATGAGTTTCTTCTTGAAAGCTTTAGTACCTGGTTTAAGGGGTATTCTGTGCTGTATAATGCTGGTGTCATAAGTCTTCAAATCCTCATATTTGCATGGAAAAACATCCACATAATATTTGAAAAAATGTATATATTCTAGCTTGTGTTCAACATGGATGTATTTAGACAACTTGATATACTTTGGTTCATGCTTTGTCCCTATATTACAGTCCTCATTACTTTCATCTTTTGGAAGGACAACACGTTTGACATGTACATCATTTATGTCAAAGCACTATTCCAAAGGTACTAGCCCCTTTGGAATAAAATTATTCTTTAGTTGCAAGAACTTATGATCAACCATATAATTTATAAACTCAGGGACTACTTCAACATATTCTCCAATCACATATCTAGTCTCCAAATCTTCATTCGAGTCCATGTGGGTATTTGAAAACTCATCTATTACTTCCATAAATTTCTTGATTTGCTGATCATCTTCAAATAATTTCCAATACTTGATATTATCAGGAATATATGGTCTATATTGTGTATTGATATCATACTTGACTTGAGGTATGGATGGTGGTTTAATAGTACTAGTTTCCAATGCTAGGGAATTTGCTTGCTAGTTGAACTCTCCGAGGAAAAAGTGATGTTGAAAGATTAATAAAAATTGTTTATCAGTTCCCAAACATGATTTCTGTATGACCTCATATTTGGGTCTCTTGTGTGATATATTCATTTGATCTATTGCACCACTAATTTTGAATCTCTAAACCCTTTCATATTAGTAATTTTCATCTTCCTTCCAGCCTCCAAACCCAATGTTGGCATAGGGGTAGACTCGGGGTTCACTCCAAGAGTGCACCAACAAGCCCTAGCTACTGGCCCTTTCAACAACTCCTATGAAGCAGATGCAGTCTCACCCGAAGCAGCTAAGAGGGGGGTTGCAGGACATAGATGTATACAACCAGGGGAATATCAAGTGGAACTAATACAACAATAATGTATCATTCATGTGTCACTTATCAAATAGATATACTTTACGTAACTATAGATCTGATCTAACACAATAATAAAAATGAAAACATAACAATGACAGGAATCCAAACATTAATCACACATACAACACAAAATGTACGTGGTCCACCCTCTCTCTAGGGATACATCCACATAACTGAGCTTATGATATATTAAGATAAAGCTTACAGTTCTAATCCGTTCTCTGGCCAACAAATCCTCTCTCTTCTTCTCTCCCCTTCCTGTGCACCCAGCTGTAGGATCTGATCTTCGCACCCAACTGAAGATCTTACAATACTAGAAGGTTTTCACTCTTAGCACTTCTCTCTCTCATCGTACAATAATCTCTTAATCAACCATAATCAATAGCAATAACCAATGCTACTACCTCTCCCTTGACCTAGGTCCTCTCAACCTCTATTTATACATTACATTCCCTCAAAGACAACCTTAGGATGAAACCTAGGTGTAAAAACCCTAATTACCCAAAACCCTAGGTGTCTAAAACCCTAGGTCAACTTGACCCGCATTTTCCGGGATTCGCCAACTTGTCTTTCATTCCTCGTTGCACAGTGCTCCAAATCATCCAATGGTGGCTTTATCTGCTTGCTAAGTTGTCCACGATTCTTTTATCTTGCTGGTCTGCCATCCCTGATCTCCTCATTCAATGGCTTGCTTTTCCATACTTCGCTCCATCTTTTCTGCTCTTTTGCTTACTTTGACCCAACGATAGTCACCGTGCTTCCCACACAGTTCTCATTTTACCTTTTCTTCCTTGATCTTCGCTTCCTTCCATGACCAAGGGCCAACAGGCCCCCAACAATCACCTGTGACTCGTCTCGAGGAACTTCAGTTATGATCCTTCCATGTCACTTCGAATTTGGACTGCAGAGTGCAACCTTTTCTTTCTGCTCCATGTCTCCTTCCCATCCTTGTGCAGACTATCTTTTCTGTGTCTAGTACCCAGTTTCAATTGCACATGGTACCTAGACACTTTTCTTCCTTGATTTTACTGAGAGCTGCGAGGAAGCTAGTTGTCATAGTACAACTTTAGCCGATTCCCATTTACTAATCCCTCTTTCCATTCTCCCTTCAATGTATTCAGTTGCGCAACTCCTCCTTCTGTAACATAGGCGATCTCATACGTTCCAAGATAATGCATTCTTAACTTCCCTGGATGTCTTATAAATTTACTGTCATACACCAGTACTAAATCAGCTTGCTTAAATGCCTTCTTCTTGACGTGTCTGTCATGATAGGCCTTTTCTCTTTCCTTTTGTACCTGCTGATGGAATCCTGCCATAAATCTATCTTATTCTAGTTCAACCAGCTGGGCGTCTCACAAACAATGCCAGTATCATCAATGTCTGTAAATGCAACAATTCTTAAGCTCGATACCAATTACTCCATCGAGACAATAACTTTGAGACCATAAACCAACTTGAAAGGGGTCTGCGTTGTTAATTTCTTGCAAGTGGTTCTATAAGCCCAGAGTACTGCTGGTACTCTTAAATCCCAGTCATCCCTGTTCACACTACAAATCTTTGTCAATGCTATCTCCAAGATTTTTTTGAATGCTTCAACCGTTCCATTTTCTTGTGGATGGTAAGGTGTACTCTTCTGATGGTGGACTGCAAATTCTTCAGTCAGGGCTTCAACTGTCTTGTTGATGAAATGAGTGCCTTGATCACTCATAAGGGTCTTAGGGAATCCAAAACTAGTTATTATGTCATCAAATATAAAATACGTGGCTGTAGTTGCACTACAGTCCTTGAATGCTCTTGTTTTGGTCCATCTAGTCAAGTATTCTATCGCAGTGATAATATACCTTGATCCTGTGCACTTTCCTGGTGGGTTTATAGGTCCCACGAATTCAATGGCCCATTTTTCAAATGCTTGTAGGGTCATCTACTGTGCTAGTGGCATTTCGTCTATTCTGGATGGTTTTCCAACTCTTTGGCATACATCACAGGCTCTAGTATACTCTTTAGCATCTTTGTGTAAAGTAGGCCACCGAAGGCCATCTTGCAGAACCTTCTATGCAGTTGCTTTGCCTACGTAATGTCCTCCTATGATGCCTTCATAAGATTCTGTGAGGATCAGTGGGTGCTCTGCCTCAATCACACATCTTCTTAGTATCTCATCAGGTCCCATCTTATATAGCTGACTAGCCATCAGTGAAAAGTCTACAACGCGCACCACTAGCTGTTTCTTCTGGGAAATTGTATACTCATTTGGAGCCATTCCTGTTGATAGGAATTGGACTATGTCTATGAAGTGGTCATCCATCTTCCTAATGGAGAGAAGTTGTGCATCTGGTAGTGTATCCTCCAGACTGGTGGGTTGTTCACCATGTTCCAACCTTGACAGGTGGTCAGGTCCCTTGTTCATTCTTTCTGGCTTAACTATGATCTCAAAATCATATTCTTGAAACAGGAGAATCCATATGCATATTCGCCCCCCCAATACTGGCTTGTTGACCAGGTACTTCAGCATAGAGTGATTAGTAAACATTTTAATGTGTCCTCCTAGTAAGTAATGGAAGAATTTTTGTAGTGCGTATACCATGGTTAATCCTTCTCTCTCTGTAGTAGTGTAATTGATTTCAGCTGTAGATAGCTTTCTGCTGGAAAATGATAATGGATGATCAATGTCCCCTTCTCCAGGTTGTTCTAGTAATTCTCCTAATGCAATGGAAGACACATCAACATGCACATGAAATTCATTAGTCCAATCTGGAAAGACCGGAATAGGCACAGTCGCCATTTTGTTTCAGTGTGTTGAAGGTTTGCTGGCATTCTTCTATCCAACCAAACTGACAGTATTTATTTAATAACTTCTCCATTGGCGCAATAATCTAAGCGTATCCTTTGATAAATTTCTTGTAATAGCCAGTATGTCCTAACACAGTGCGCAGTTGTTTGATTGAGTTAGGAGGTGGCAAATCAACTATAATTGAAATTTTGGATGGGTCCACCAACAATCCTTGCTTGCATACAATATGACCTAATAATTCTCCAAATGGTGAGAAGATGATGCAATTCTTCAAATTCAAAGAAATTTGGCATTGCCTGCATTTATCCAACATTATCCTTAGACATTCAACATGATTTTTCAGTAAACTAAAAACAGTCCAGTCATCAAAATAGGCTTCTAAAAACTTATGCAAAAATTCTTTGAACGCTTCGACCACCACTCTAGAAAATATGGATGGGGAATTCTTCAATCCAAATGGCATCACTGTGTATTGGTAGGATCCCCATTCTGTGGCAAATGTGGTCTTGTGGTGGTCCTCCTTGGCAATCTGGATCGAACTAAAGGTACATGGATTTTAATCTTTGATAGCTCATGCTCAATATTGAATTTGGAAACCTATTTTTCTTCTTATTTAGGTTCCTTTTCCCCTTTCAAAGGTTCTACAACATTATTTACCTTCGTAGTATTTGAAACTTCTTTGGATTTATATTTGGGATGATTCATATTAGAATTTTTGGGCTGGGGATAACTGTCTGGCCCAACCACTTTATGCCTAGGTCCAAGGTCATATTTATTATGCATCATATCTTGTAATGTATCAATGAACATATTGTATTGAGCTAAATAAAATAAAAAATTTCTTGACTCAAGTAACTTTTAGGGATATGCCTCCTATGATTTAGTGAATTTTTATAACCATTCCAAGTCAAATGGATATCATCATTTTCATCTTGGAGAAGGTGGAATTGTTAGGATATTTAGACACTTAGGAGTTAGTTAAGATCTAATTGGTATAATGTGCCATTAGGTAAAAGTGTGTTTCTTAGTGTGTTTCTTTAGTATGCATTAGTATGCATTTGTAGTTAGAAAATCCGATGGTCACGATATGTTCCCAACATAGAGTGATCAGATGGTTCATATTCTCCTCAATCTTAATGACCATTGATTCATGGATTAACACATTATTGGTCGATGATATCTATTTAAATAGGATGGATGGTCATTTTTTGATGATCGCTTGTGAGAAACTCTCTTGTAAAATCTCTTTGTAATCTTTTTCTTTTGCATTATTAAACTACTCCAAGTGGCCACGTTCGCTAGGCCATGGATGTTTCTTTGTAGGGGTTTTACCATGTCAAAACATTGGTGTGTTGATATTTGATATGGTTGTGTGAGTGGTTAATGAAGGTGTTCTTCCTCTGTTGGAATACCTGTGTTTTCGAACATGGTATCAAAGCCTGTTTGAAGACCCACTCCTATTGTAGATCAAGATCGTGAAGCTGAGTTTCCTCATCTCCATTTTATGTCATTTCCATACATTTATGGGCTGAGAGGACTATTCAATTGCATCCAGAGTGCTCATTTCAGTAAAAAACACTTTTTGTTTCACTCAAAAAGGTTTCCATTTTCCCAAGATACGACCATTTCAGTCAAATCCGGAGCTATAAAGCTTGAATACAGATTTTTAAAATTTTTGCAGAGTATTGTTTTGGTTTTGTTTTAGTTTTATATTATTTATTTCCGGGTTGCTACTCTTTTAGATCTGCATATGCTCTTTTCCCTGTGCCCTGTGCGATCTTGGCAAATAAAAAACATATAGGAAAATGTGCATCTTCCAGGTAAGCTAACTGAGATGTAACCCTTGTTGTCATCAAGAAGCAAACTTTTTTTCTTATGTGAAAATAATATTTTTTTGATCACATTCTCCAAGGCCATCTTCAACAACAACAACAAAAGAAAAAAAACCCAATACTCTTGCTAAACAATACAATATGTTTTGCTAGACCATTTGGTTAAAAGTTTCCTTATTAAGTAAGAGGTCTTGAGTTCAAGTCTCCCTTTTTGTTACTTTTTTTGAAAAAGTTCATGCTAAAATTGTAAAGTGTATATCACTTAAAGAATAAAGGTGAATCACTATAAGTAGCTTTAATATTTTATTTTAGAGTTATTTATTTTGCATGCAAGTTTTCTTTTATAAAGTAACTTCATTGTAAAAGTGATCCATGCTTCTCTTTATAAAAGTGGGTCATGATCCAAGTGGATATCGGTGGCCACCCACTTTTTCCGACTGGATCAAAACAGTTTATTGGCAATTTTGGCAATTTACTATTTTTACCAGGTTTTAACTTTCGGGGCCATTTTGAGGGCCTAAATGAAGGTTTTTCGAGATCAAGGTTCTCAATGATAGACAAAGGCATGATTGATACCCCAAATTTAATCTCCTCAATGATACCTTTCCAACGAGCTATCATACACCTAAAACGGAAATCGTATGCAAAAGTTACGACCCCGGGAAGTTGACGTACTAACTTACCCAAACGGGGCCCACATGACTTTTGGCGCTTCATCTACTAGGGTTAGGTTTTTGGATGTCTAGGACTTTTGGAATTTCTGTTTATTGTAAAAAGGCCTTCATAGCCTCATTGTAATCATCTACTTGCTAATGCGAGTAGCCGTCACATCTCTTCTCAGAGATAAGCTGCCACCATTCT
>CBVK0101108703.1:0-11576 GCA_900067695.1 Picea abies | reverse complement strand
TCTTTATTATATCTCCGCTCTCATTTCGTGCCGAAAATAATCCGGATCAGTGGTATCAGAGCAGGCTACTCTTGATCATTTTTTTCAGTGCATGTCCCCGACGAGGTCCGAGTATAGAAAGTTGAGTATTGAGCTTGTTTCTCTTGAGGAAAATCGCTCTCACACACCCAAGAAACCCTCAATGGCAGAAGAAAATAAAAACGACGGAGCAGATGATCCTATCAATTTGTTGCTTGAGCACGCTCTCACGCGACAGAGGGACGAAATGATGGAGAATTTTGCCCACATCCTTCAATGCCTGCCGATAGCATCAGGTGCATATTCATCAAGCAACCACCTTGGAGGCACCTCACCTTTAAAGTTACAAGTTAACTTTGATATTCCTATATTTGAAGGACAGATAGATGCAAAAGCCCTAGAAAAATGGTTAACTCTGCTAGAAGGTTATTTCTTTGTTCACAATTTTTCCGACAAAGAAAAGATCACCTTCGCACTCCTTAAATCTCTCCCTCATGTCAAACATTGGTGGGAAACTTATTGGGAGAAAAGTTCCATAGAGGAGTCTAGAATATATGGGGCCGATCCCACTTGGGATTTTTTTGTGGATGCGGTAAGGGAATAGTATTACCCTCTTGGAAACTATGAGGACCCGTACATGAGATGGACCAAACTGTGACAAGAGAGGGGCCAAGTAGTTCCGGAGTTCACCAATACCTTCCATACCTTATGCACCAAGCTGGGTATCAAAGAATCCAAGCGACATTTGGTTCTGAAATATCGTGGGGCTCTACACAGATACATCCAGACTGAAATGGATTTTTTGGACATCTCATCACTCGGTGCTGCTTATCGATATGCTGTTAAAATTGAGCAGAAATTTAAGCACTAGAACAAATGGGAGTTCAGGTTTTCAAATCCACAACAACCAAAGTATGACAAATACGACCCTAACAAATAGTTTCCCGAAAACCAATCCAAGAAACAAGAAAATAAGGGTCACGGAAAGACAAAGAAGGACACCAAAAAATGGTGTGAGTTCCACAAAATACCCTTACACAACACCGATGAATGTCTCTCAAAACAATCATTAGTGGCCGAGATCAAAGACAAAGAGCTGAACCCTGATTCAGAATATGATTCTGAAAATAATAGTAAAGGACAGATCATTGACGCAGACCCCACTGCTATTGTCTCTACTGCAACAATTCAACCATAAGAACCAACAGATATTGAAGAGGGGTAGCGCCTTTTTCATTCATAGATGTGGGTGAAGGGGACCCCACTGCATTTTATTGTTGATCGCGGAAGCCAGAAGAACCTCATCTCATTAGAGGTCGTCAAACAATTGGGATTGTCGACAACACCACACCCGCAACCATACACCATTGGGTGGCTTCGCCAAGGACGAGATCTCTGTGTCAGCCAACAATGTCTATTATCATACGACATCCAACCCTTCAAGGATGAGGTATTATGTGATGTTTCCCCACTGGATGTCTGTGATGTGCTCTTGGGCCAACCATATATGTGGAGATGCCATGCTGTTTATGAGTCTCAACCCCGTAGTGTCATTGTTACTTTGGGGGGTCATCTCTACAGAATACCAGAGGTAGTTCCAACTACTGTTCCACCTAAAAAGTGTCGCAAGCTAGTATCTCATACTGCAAAATTTAGCTTCTTCACAATCTATTCAAAAGGGGAACAGAAGGAAACTGCAACCACTACAGCCTCGCCCCTGACACCTTCTATACAACAGAAGAAGGTCGACAAGGTTGCAACAAAGCACAAAGATTCCTTCTACACACCTTCCTCTGATGTAGCCCAACTTGTTGAATAGCCTCAACCTCAACAGGTTCATGACAAACTTCCACAAACTGAGCAGCGTGACATCTCCAACAATACAAGCATCTCACCCAGATGTAGATCCAACAAACGCTTTTCCCTCTCCCTCAGGAACTCAACGCAATGGATACCATTGCTTCCTAAGGAGGGAGGATTGATCCAGGTGTATATCGGTGGCCACCCACCTTTTTCGACTGGCTCAAAACAATTTTCTGGCAATTTTGGCAATTTACTATTTTTAGTAGGTTTTAACTTCCGGGGCCATTTTGAGGGCCTAAATGAAGGTTTTTTGAGATAGAGGTTCTCAATGGTAGTTGAAGGCATGAATTATCCCCCAAAATGAATCTCCTTGATGATACCTTTCCAACGAGCTATCATACGCCTAAAATGAAGATTGTATGCAAAAGTTACAACCCCGGGAAGTTGACATACTAACTTACCCAAACGGGGCCCACATGAATTTTGGCGCTTCATCTCCTAGGGTTAGGTTTTTGGATGTCTAGGAATTTTGGCATTCCTGTTTATTGTAAAAAGGCCTTCAGAGCCTCATTGTAATCATCTTCTTGTGAATGCGAGTAGCCGTCACATCTCTTCTCAGAGATAAGTTGCCACCATTCTAGCGAGTCTTTCACTCTGTATTTTTACAGTCTTTGTACATTTATTTGATTAATATAAATCATGTATTACTGTATATATGTGTTTATGGTTGCATCTCTGATACATTTATGTTATATTATTTAATATATGCAATATCTTTGTGCATTTCTTTATTATATCTCCACTCTCATTTCGTGCCGAAAATAATCTGGGTCACTTCATAAAGCAACTTACACCACCATGTGGTCCTTTGTTTACCGTTTATGCCTTTTTTAAAAATGACATAACTCTCATATCTGAAGTCCATTTTCAGTGTCATTTTTTTTAAAACCGCCTAACGTTTTGAGATTTTTCCATCCAAATTATCAGTTTCAGTTTTTAAATCCATATTATTTGTATATTTAATATGGCTTCTACAAGTAATCTCTTGCTTACCAACACCAACTAGTTCTAATGGAAATCCCATATGGAGGATTTATTAAGAAGTAAAGGCTTGTACCAGATTACCTTGGAAAAGGAAACAACACCCACTGATGCTGATAAGAAAGTCAAACGGGATAATAGGAATAATGAAGCACGTGGATTAATCAAAATGTCCATCTCTCATGATTTAATGTTCCACCTTCAATCAATTGATCAACCCAAAGAATATTGGGACAATATTGAATCTGTGTTTGGTAAACACAATATTATTCGAGCACAACAATTAGAAAACCAACTATTGACTTTAAGTCCAAATGATTTTTCTTGCATTGAAGACTATCTATCTAAGTTTAAAACACTCATAACTTTATGTGAAAAATGTAAGATAAAGATAGAAGAAGATTGTTGCATCTATCTTATTCTTTCTAAGCTAGGTAGTGCATATTCTGTGTTTATATCTACCTTTTATGCCATGCAAGAGGCTCTAGGGACAACTTATAAAAATCCCAGTCTTGAGGACTTTTGTGATGCTTTAATTAGAGAGCAAGATAATCTTGTACAACTTGGAGTGATCAACACTACAGTTACCTCCAACAAAGCCTTAGTTGTCCATCAGAAAGATAAACCCCAGAATCCCAAGAAGTAACATCCTCGCCACAACAACAAGCAATATAAGGGTCTAAAACCCACTCAGACAACTTCCACTCCTAATGGTGACAAATGAAAAAATTATAAAAGTAAGAAGACTGATAGACATTGAAAATTTTGTGATAAATAGGGGTCTAGAGTCATGGTCATTTGCTTCTTCATAAATATGGGTCTAGAATCCAAGGGGATATTCACCTGTCCGTAGGGGGATTTTCCTACAACAACAATCAACTGTGCAAATTACATAGTAAATCACACTCCCACAAAGGCTCTTAAAAATATAACACTAGAAGAAGCTTGAACTAAAATTAAACTAGATGTAAGTCACTTCCGTGTATTTGGTATTATAGCATGGGCTCACATTCCTAATGAGAAAAGGAAATAATTGCAACTTAAAAGTGAGAAGTGTATATTTTTTTGGTTATTTTGATGATGTCAAAGGTTATATACTTCTTCAACCACATTGTAATGAAATTATTATTATAAGAGATGTTAAATTTGATGAAAATATCTTGGTCTACGAGTCTAATTTGACAATTGTGCCTTCTTTGACTTGTGATCCATCTTTCACATCTGTTCCTTCTTCTGTTCCTATTCTAGTTTCTTCTTTAGATGATGACAGTGAGGATGCAAATCCACCTCCGCCTTCTCACCTTCCACCAAATGAGTCCTTTGAATCTGAACCAACACCAACTCCACAACTTCCTAGATGGGTTCATTCAACACGAGAAGAAACTGGTGATCTTGTCGGTGATCCTTCAGATCAACGTCAGACACATTCACAGTTCCAACGTGCCTCTTCTCTTTTGGCTCAAGTTTCAGTGAATCATGATCCAGAGACATTTGTAGAAGCTTCAGGTCATTCAGATTGTGATACAACAATGAATGAAGAGTATCATTCTTTAATGGCCAATGATACTTGGGATCTTGTACCTCTTCCAAAAGGAAGAAAACTTGTCAGATGTAAATGGGTCTACAGAATTAAGTATGCATCAGATGGAAGTGTTGAAAGACACAAAGCTCGGTTAGTAGCCAAATAATTTTCCCAAGTTGAAGGAATTGACTATAATGAAAAATTTTCCCCTGTATCCAAAATGAATTCCATCCACCTTGTGCTTTCCCTTGCCGCCTCACATAAATGGGAGGTCCATCAGATGGATGTTAAATCCACCTTCTTGCACAGAGATTTGCAAGAATAAATCCACATGGAACAACCTCCTAGCTATGTCCAGAATGACTCTAGCCTAGTTTGTCGCCTTAAGAAATATCTTTATGGTCTTCAACAAGCTCCTCGAGCTTGGTATGCCAAAATGGACAACTTTCTTATTGACATCAGATTCTCTAGATGCCATTTTGATCCTAATGTCTATACCAAGAAAGTAGGAAGCCATCTCATAATCCTTTTCCTTTATGTTGATGACCTTATCCTTACTAGTAGTGACTCAAAACTTTTAAACCATGTGAAAACTAGCCTTAAGAAGAAATTTGAAATGACAGACTTAGGTTTTTTGCACTATTTCCTTGGCCTCCAAAATTTGAAATGACAGACTTAGGTTTTTTGCACTATTTCCTTGGCCTCCAAGTTTTGCAAACCAATGAAGGAATTTTTATTTCCCAGTTTGAGTATGCTTGTGACCTTTTTTCGTCGCTTTCACATGGATGATTGTAAACCAAACCCTTCTCCCTTCCAGTCCAGAGTCAAGCTTACTTCCACCTATACTTCTCCCAAATTTGATGCCACCCTGTACCGTCAGTTAGTTGGTAGCCTCTTATACTCGACTCATACTCATCCTGATCTTTCCTTTTCTATTGGTCTATTTTCCTGGTATATGCAAACACCCCATGAAATCCATTGGAAAGAAACTAAAAGGATACTTCCCTATGTCCATGGTACAGTTCGGTTTGGGATACATTACAGTTTAGGGGGGACTCCTTTATTGGTTGGTTTCACTAATTTAGATTGGGCCGCCGACCTTGATGATCGAAAGTCTACTACAAGTTATGTTTTTATCCTTGGTTCAGGGCCTGTAAGAAACAACATGCTATTGCACTTTATTCAGCAAAAGAATAGTACCGAGCAATGGTAAATGCAAGTCAGGAAGTCTTGTGTCTTCAATAGACCCTTTCAAAGTTTGGATTCCAACAACAACATCCGAATGGCCTTTGGTGTGACAATTAGAGTGCCATCAAGATCACCAAATACCCAATTCAACATCAATGCAACAAGAACATCAAGCTACACATGTAATTCATCAGAAAGCTCATTCATGATCAAGTTATTGAAGTGCTATTTTTCCCTACAAATGATCAAGTTGCAGACATTTTCACAAAGTCTCTTACAGAAGCAAAGTTTTCCAAACTTCGATCTATGTTAGGAGTTCAAGAAGTTGTCATTAAGGGGGGATAGGCTCTAATGCCTCCTTCCTTCTCCTATTGTGTCACTATTGTAAATCCTTCAATCCTATCCCAAGTTGTTCTAAAGGGGGGATGTTAGGATATTTAGACACTTAGGAGTTAGTTAAGATCTACTTGGTCTAATGTGTCATTAGGTAAAAGTGTGTTTCTTTAGTATGCATTATTATGTATTTGTAGTTAGAAAATCTAATAGTCACGATATGTTCCCAACATAGAGTGATCCGACGGTTCATATTCTCCTCGATTGTAATGGCCATTGATCCATGGATTAACGCTCGATTGGTCCATGATCTCTATTTAAAGAGAATGGAGGGTCATTTTCCGATGATCGATTATGAGAAACTCTCTTGTAAAATCTCTCTGTAATATTTTTCTTTTGTATTAATAAACTACTCCAAGTGGTCGCGTTGGATGGGGCCATGGATGTTTCCTTGTAGGGGTTTTACCACGTCAAAACACTAGTGTGTTGATATTTGATCTATTTTTGTGAGTGATTATTGAAGGTGTTCGTCCTCTATTGAAATACCTATGTTGTCGAACAAGAATTTTTATGGATAATTAAAATATTCCTCATCCATAACATCCTAAATAATATTGTTATCATTATTAGTTTTGACAGGGGGTTGGATTGGCTGCTCTTCATTTCTTCTCTCCCTTCTCATCATTTGTGGATTAAGGGGTCTTTTGAATTTATTAGCATTTCTAATGCCTCCCTCTTGAGGAGATTTTTTTGCATTGTTACCCTCAATCTTGAATCTAAACATCTTGTTTGACAAGTTCCTAATAAATATATACATTTGTTCAATCCTTGCATCTTAGGAGTCTCTATTAGGATCAGAGGTAAAAAATTATTAGTTGACTTTATTTTTGTATTTTTCCACTTGATATATCCTTTGTTTCATTTTACTAGATGAAATCATATTTCCTTCAATATCTATTGCATCATCTTGCATGATAAGAAAGGTTGGGGATATCCTTTCCCTCAACACCATGGAACAATCAACATCAAATGCTCCAGCATAGGTAACTTCCGCTGTTGGTTGTGATGGTTTATATCTCTAGGTATATTGTTATAAATGTTGGAATACTGAAGGGGGGGGGGATCAATATGAGCATAATAAGTAATTTTAATCACAATATAAAACCTCCAATAAATATTGTGAGCATTAAATATATCATCAACACCATAATTCAAAACATCACATAAACAAAGTACACCATAATTTTACGTGGAAACCCAATGCAGGAGAAAACCACATAATCATTTTATTATTTATCAAAGAGTATATTCATTGGAAGCACTCAATTCCTATTTCTCCAACTACAACTGGAAGGAGGCTCCAACCCCCTATTTATAGCCTGCAACCTGAAGTTAGCTCCAACTCCCTAATTTACTGGCTCCAACCAGAAGGAGGATACAACCCCATTTCCTTTCTCCATCCAACCACCCTGAAATATAAATGTAGACCAATCTTTCACTACCTATGTCACTGTAACTGATAATCTGTTGCTTCTGGTGTTTCTAATACCTTTGTTGCTGCTACTGATTTCAATATCTCATCAATACTGCAACCACACATACCTCATACCAATATCCACAAGAGAGTTATCCAAATCAAATTCTTATGAATCACTAAGAGATACCTATTCTTGATTACTTCAGAATACACACCATAACATACACATGAAGACATACCTTCAACTTGTATATGGCTTGAGTTTTAAATCTATGATCTTCAAAATTTTTTCCACATAGGTCTGTGACCCTCACACAACCTGCTCAAGGATGTCTTCACTTTTCCTCACTTCAGCCAATGGATGTCCACTCTTTTCCTCTCGAAACCTACAAATATATTGAAATAATTTGGATCTATAACTCCTCCTTACGCTTGGCTCCTGCAAACTTCTTTCCTCACTAGACTTTGCCAACTTTGACTCACTACTACAGATCTACCAATCTGTATTCACAGAAGAGATTTTCAATTGAATATTCTCTATGTTTTAATTAGGATCTCATGATGACATGCACATGCAATTGACATGCATCTTGTTAACTTCTGTTTACAGTTACTTTAACATGCTACTTGTTAACTTATGTTTACAATTACTTTAACATGCAACTTGTTAACTTCTGTTTACAACTCCTTTACCTTGACATGAAACTTGTTAGCTTCCTATTTGAGGGTTGACATAAATGAAAACCAATCTTTGAATAATTCAATGACAACCAATCTTTCAACAACTAATATTTCAACAACTAATCTTTCAAAAAATAATCTTTCAAAAAATAATATTTCAACAATTAATCTTTCAAAAATACCCCCCTTTGGCATTGATGGAAACACTTAGATACAACACTTCTCATGCTCATGCCAACTCCTGCTATCTTCATGCCTCTTCTCTTCATTTCCATGCCCATGCTTTTCTCTCCCCCTTTGACATCAATGGAAAAGGTTGACTTCTCCTTGGGGCTACTCCCCCTGTCTGTAAGCCTATGATGTCTATTGATTTTCTTCATGGTGCTTCCTTGTGTAACTGTTTGATATAAATCATTCAAAAAACATTCAAGTCCTTCATGATTACTACTGCTCTCCCCATGTCATACTCTACCAACTTCCATGTAGATCACAGTGGGGCTGAAACTACAAGTTTCTATCGAATATACTCAAAAGTCTCCCTCATAAGAGGTTTGGTGAAGATATCTACAATCTATTCTTTTGTCCCAATGTACTCTACCTTGATGTTATTCTCTGTAACCCGTTCCCATAGAAAGTGAAACTTTACCGAAATGTGTTTCATATTGGAATGCATCATTGGATTCTTAGAGATACTTAGAGCATTGGTATTATCACAAAATATCATAATAGGATCGTCATATTCCATCTGTATGTCCTGCAAATTTTGCTTCATACAAAGAACTTGTGTACAACATGTTGATGCTAGAATATACTCTGCTTCTGATATGGATAACGATACTGAAGGTTGTTTCTTTCTCAACCAGGATACCAGAAAATCACCCAAGTAGAAGGCTATTTCACTTGTACTTCTTCTATCATCAACACTTTCTACCCAATCCGCATATGTGTATGGAACTAGAGATAGATCATTCCCTTTTGGATACCATAACCCATAGTCTTGTGTTTCTTTGATATATCTGAATATTCTCTTTACTACCATAACATGTGTTTCCTTCGTGCTACTTGAAATATTGCAACCAATCCAACTGCTTACATCACATCCAGTCTTGATTCTATCACATAGAGTAAAATTCCAATCATCTATCTGTAGAGTCTTTGTTATCCATCCTTGGATTTATCATCTTTGATCAATTTTCAACTAGTTTGCATGGGAGTACTTACATGATTTCAATATACCATTCCAAAATTCTTTAGCATTTCTTTGATATAATTTGTTTGGGAGATGAAAATACCTTTATATTGTTGGCATATGCAGAGTCCCAAAAAGAAAGACAACTCACCAAGTAATGACATTTCAAATTCATTCTGCATGTTTGTAGAAAATTTATGACTCATCCTGTCATCATCACTTCCAAAAATAATGTCATTAACATAAACTTCAATTATCAATTGTTGGCACAGGGGCATACCCAGGGTTCAACGCTTCAACAACGCACCAAAAAAACCCTAACTACCATCCCTTTCGGCAACACCTGCGAAGCAGACAAAGTCTCACCTGAGGTAGAGGTAGGGGGGCTTACAGGACTCAAGTGTCTGTAACCAAGATGGGACATAGAAATCTGATTATAACACTTCACAGAGTACTTAGGAAAAACACACATTAATTCATTAGCTTTAATCACATTGCAGATGAAACCCTAAGTACAGATCGATGCAGTAACAATGAAAAAATATACATCACACTTAACATCAGAGGTTAGATCTAACACATTAAAAATAAACAAAGCATTAAACATTTATATATCTATCTATCATTCATAACATTCCATGCACTAAGAAGATTCACAATATAACATTATAGAACAAAGAAAACCATCAACACAAGATTTACGTGGTTCACCCCAGTATGGGGCTACGTCCACCAACTGCTTCTTCTTCTTTATTAGGCTTCAATATCTTACATTCCTTTGCTCATATGCACTAAGCCATAGAGCCAATATTCACACCGGACAAGTGATCTGTGCACTGCGCACCAGATCCACCTTCCCAAAACCAGGTCAAGGAATAGAACCAACTCCTCTGTCAAGCACAAAGCCTTAGATACATGTTCTATTTCACAAAGCAACACATAACTACTTGCCTCTTGCACTTAGCCAATTACTTCCCCCCTCTTCTTCTCTACATTACATTCTTATTTATACTTTTACATTTCTTATAAAAAGGCCTAATCATGGTTAAACCCATGGGTTGACATCCCATAACCCGTTACATAAACCCTAATGAACCCCTTGCTGGGTCCACAAAATGAGTCAGATTCCGTGATCTCATCTCTGCCTGGGTGCTCCATCTTCGACCAGCCTGTTGAAGTCCAAAAAGTGGTCAAACCCAACCTATGTTTCCTCAAAAATTGGTCAAGGGCCAATAAGCCCCAAACACTCACCTGTGACTTTTCCCGAGTCACTCAGATCTAGGCAGTGCTGCTTCGAAGGCCTCGATCTTAGCTCAAGCTTCCTTGACTTGTTGCTTCGCTTGAGCCTCCTACTCAACGAACACCTAGATCATCCGTGCTGTAAAAGGCCTTTCTAGGTTCTGTTCCACTATCGAAACCACTTGTTCCAGTTGTGAACCTTGTCCTTCAATCTCTTCAAATACCACACAAGATTCATCCTGCTCCGGTTGCAACCTTTGTGTGACCTCCATGACTCTGCCCTGGATAGAAATATCTGGTGTTGGACAATGTGTTGTTCTTGTGATCTCTTCATTCTCTTGACTGAAGTGAGCGACTTCATCTGTGCTTGTACTGTCAGTTCCTATTACTGTGCCTCCTGTAGCTTCAATTCCAACTTCCTAAGTTCTGGGTCTTCCGTGAGGCGTTCGTAGGTCTATGCACTTTTTTTGCTTAGCTACTTGCATTCTGAGGCGAGGAATCTAATCCTTTCCACTGTGCTCTTAGTGGTTTCCTCCCTCTGGTCACGTAATTCCTACGGAGTGCTAACATAAGGTCAAGAACCTCGTGGCCAATGGATCTGAAGGTTCAATCTCTGGGAAGGAAGCTCCTTTCAACATTTTCCAAGCGACAAATGTGATTAACACAAGCAACTAGTTGAAATGGAACTCATATCCCTGATCTTACGCTTCACAACAGTCTTTCTTGAGCTCGTTGACGAGGTAGCTCATCCAATTCATTTTCATCCCCTCTGCACATTTTCCTGCTAGGTCCACCACAAATCTGATGACCTGGATGGGGAGGTTCTTTGTAATGAGCTTGCCAGCTATGAGTTGGCAAGCTAGGCGCACTACGCCATCCTAGATGGAGGCTACCTTGTAGCCTTTCTTTCCCTTCTCAACTTCACTGTATGCCTCCTTAATGCACTGTGCTAGGGAGTGATCTAAAGTCTTCCTTAGGTATAACTGTTGAGGGTCGAGTCCCTACATACTCAGTCCTATGATCAGGTGGATCAACACCAGATCCACAGTAATGTGCCTATCGAGCCAAACCATCCAAATGTTTCT
>CBVK0101108695.1:0-32904 GCA_900067695.1 Picea abies | reverse complement strand
TCCTTCTCCCCTTGTTCCTTTTCCTCTTTATTTTATCCCTCACCCCCCTCTTCATTTTATCTTCCTCTTTGATCCAAATTATACTGAGAATGACATGAAGGAAGATATATAATAAGAAAATACACAAATATATTGCAAGGAACACCGTAATACAATAAAAATCAAATTCTATTAATGATTGTCTGGAATACAAAAGACTATAAAATGCAAAACACACAAGCTAGCTAGTATGGTGGTAGCTTATCTCTGAAGAGAGGGATGTGTATTTTTGCAAGAAGATGATTACAAAGAGGATGAAAGGGTAATTTTAACATAAAGAATCAATGAGAAAATCCTAAACATCCAAAACCCTAAGCCCAAAAGATGAATTTCCAAAAGGTTTGTGGGCCCCGATGTGGTTAGTTGATACATCAACTTCCCAGGGGCACAACTTTTGCATACGATCTTTGTTTCGGGCACTCAATACCTCACCATAAAGGTCTAGCCGAGGAGTACACATTTCATTTGAATTAACATCTACCTTTAGGTACATGTTAGGCGTTGCCAAGCCAAAAAAATGTCATTTAGAGCCTCAAAATGGCCCCAAAAGTTTGGGACCCGAAAAATCATAGAAAAGATGCCAAGATGTGGAACCATTCTAAATAAGTGGAACATGCGGGTGGCCACCAACATCCACCTAGATAAATCCTCCCCACTTAGGAATAAATGGTCCCCATTGCGTCAAGTTACTCCATCACATGGGGAAACTTCTGCCTAATCTGACTCTTGGTGAGCCACTTTCCCTGGTGACGTTTGTGCTTTGACGACCCAATAGATTTGGATGTTCTACTAGCGGGTTCCCTTCATCATCGTTTCCATGATCCAATAAACTGTCACTTGTTCAATGTAGTTAGGATTCAATTGTGTAGGGGAAATGTACTCGGTCACGTCTAAAGTGTCCAAGAGAGGTGGAAAATATGGACAAAGCAATTCCACATTAAATACCGGGTGCAAGCCAAGGAAATGGGGAATACTTAATTCAAAATAATTATTTTAGATAGCCTTGGTGATGGTTTAAGGCCCGTATTGGAGTGGGTGGAGATTCCTATAGGGTCCTATGAGGTGCTCTTTCTGAAAATGAAACCATACCTTATCTTCCACCTAAAACTTATGTGGTACCTGATGTTTATCATGGAACTACATGTACTTGGAATTACCTTTCTACAAAATGTCATGAACTTATTTTTCTATGTGCTAGATTTGCTCAAAAAAATTGGTTTCTCAATCAACCTTAGTATGATCATGGCAAGACTCTTCATGTGCAGCCACTATGACAAAGTGATTTCAATGGGGGCCAATGGTTGTAACCCCAAGCGCACCTGAAAAGAGTTGTGGCCAATAGACCCATGGAGGGATCTATTGTAGCTATGTTGAACATAAGTGTTCGCACAGGGGCAGACCCAGGGTTCAACGTTCAAGAGCGCAGCAACAAAGCCCTAACTATCGGCCCTTTCAGCAACACCTGGGAATCAGATGAAGTCTCACCCAAGGTAGAGGCAGGGGTGGTTGTAGGACTCAGATGTTTGCAACCTTAGCTGGGACACAGATCTGTGATTATATCGCTTAGCAATTACCTAGCATAGATTATCCATCAATATTCAACCCTTATGATACTTCACAGATAGCACAGAGCATCGCAGTATGTACTTAGATCTAAGATGAATCAACACTTAGCCACGGAAATATAGATTAGATTCGACAGATCAAGCACTAGGCATATTATATATCAGACCTAACATTCATTCATATCTCATAGCACAAAACATAACTAGATCTATCTAAACACATCAAGGAATTTAGCAAGGGAGAGACAAACACATCAGGCTGAAGCATAGAGCATAACACACAGAGTTACCATCATTCACCCCCACCCTGGGGCTACATCCACAAAGTCTTCTTCTTTATTATCTCGATCAAGCAATTTACAACACAGAGCTCCAACAATCCTTACTTCACACAGGACAGAAGATCTGCACAGCTTGCTAGATCCTTCTTCCTTACACTTCAGCACAAAACTACAACAAATTGCACTGAGCTCTGCAAGCTTCTTACAATCATGCATAGAGCACTTAGAATATACATCCGATCACACAGATCCAGTTACCAAGCCGTTAGGTATACATCACATAGATGCACTACCATCCTCTAATTACATTTCCTAAGTATCTATTTATAGATTACAATAATGGGCCTAAGCATGGGTAAACCCATAGGCCGACATCCCTTTCCCGTTACATTAAATCAAAACCCTAAAGGGGCCTAAAAATAGGTCTATATCCCCCAATTTCTACTTCACGTTGCGCTCCATCTTTGACAAGCTATTGAAGTCCCAACACTGGTCAAATATGACCAAGTGTTCTTCAAAACTTGGTAATGGGCCAGCAAGCCCCCAACACTCACCTGTGACTCATCCTGAGTCACTCTGGTCTGATCAATTCTGCCTCTAATGCCTCGAGCTTGGTTCGAGCTTCTTCTACCTGTTGTAGTGCGACAACCTCTTGCTCAGTGAGTTCTTGGATCATTGTGTCATTTACTGGTCCTTCCAGGCGTTTTTCTGCGGTGATGACAACTTGTTCAATCTTGGCTCCCTGGCTTTCAACTTTGGTGAAAAGTTGGCATGCCTTTTCTTGGATTGGTTGAAGTCATTGGGAGACTTCCATCACTTTACATTGCAGCGTGTGTACCTGTTGTTGGGTGGCGCATTGTTCTGCAAACCTCTTCATTATTTCGACTAGGGTTAAGGCTTTCATTTGTGCCTATAGTGTGTCTGCGTGCTGCATTGATTCTTGGAGTTGTACCTCCAATGCGTGCAAATCTGGATTCTCTGCGAGGCTCTCAAGAGTTTGGGTGCTTCTAGCGCACAACTGCTTATATTCCAAGGCAAAGGTTTTTAATCAGTCGACTGTGCTACGGGTAGTTGCCTCCCTTAGATCTATTATTTCTTGAGGAGTCTTGGGCACGGTATGAAGTTCCAGATCTGTGATGAACTACTGAAGTTGTTGGATTACTTCTTCAAGTTGTGTCACCTGCTGTGGAACATGTTCTTCAATCTTTACTTCTATGACTGTCACAGAGCAAAGTGCTTTGTGAACCCTTTCCTGTACTTCAAGTTACTCTGCTAGCAACTGTGATTTTTCCTCATCCCACTTCGCTTTCAGGGCTAGATTTTCCTGTTCTTCCTTACTCTTTTGTTCTAGAAGTGCGCTTTGTACTTATTTCAAAGCCTGGGTGGCTTGTGTTGTGTCTTCTTGAGGTTGTCTAAGGAGAGCTTCGACTTTATCGACGATATGGTGTAATTGTGTGGGCTCATCATCTATTCCTGTTGTTTCAAATGTCAAGGGCGCAGTAGAAGATGCTCGGCTAGATTGGAGTACCTGTTTCATTTCTTGAAGTTTTCCCTTGATTCGGCTAAATATATCCTCCTGCTTCGCTTCTTGTCTTTCTGCGATCTCTTGTGAAGCATCATTCATTGTAACAACTAAGAAGTCAAAGTCATCTGGTGTGAGGGTATTCTTAAACATACTCCAGGTGGACTTAGATTTCTTTCAGGATGAGGGATTTGGTGGGGTAGTCTTCCTTTTCTTGGAGGGATCCTCCTCCTCTCTAGGCGGGGTAACCTCACCTTTGTTTTGCTCGACTTCTGTCCCACCTAGTTCTTCACCATCACCTCCCTGTGTAGGTGAGATCAAATTGGTCTTCGTAGATGTGCTATGGATATCTTGAACTTCAACATCCTTCTTAGTCTTACTTGGTCTAGGTGTATCCAACATAGCTTTAGAGATTTCCACGTCGAACATTTCTATGGGGTCCGCTGGAACAAGGAGGTCCACCGACCATTCCTTGGTAATCTGCTCCAAGTCTTCTTCTGTCAACTTGTAGTATGATTGGAGTTGTTGTTTGTGTTCATCAAGGTGTGTTGTGATATAGGTGAAGTGGCAGTCTGCGCTGAACTTTATCAAAGGCCTAAACCTATGAAGTGTGTTTGGGGTGATGCGCGGTGTAGACTGGATTGCATTCTTCAATTGGTTGTAATAGGGGTGGAAGATGACATTGGATTGCCACTGTTTGTTCATGTCGTTGGAGTACCATAGTGTACAAAAATTTGCGGCCAGTGGTTCGAAGGGTTCGATCTCCAGAAAAGTGGCACCTTTTGGTAGCTCCTAGGTGATGAAAGCGATTAGTATGAGCAACCAACTGAAGTGGAACTCATACCCTTGGTCTTGCGCTTCTCTGCAATCAAGCTCTAGATGGTTTATAAGATAATGCACCCAATTCATCTCTAGTCCCTTAGTGCACTTCCCTCCGAGGTCAACTATGAATCCAATCACTTGTGTTGGTCTGTTCTTGCGAACTAGCTTTCCCGTGATCAACTGATAGGCAAGGTGCACTGCGTCATTCTGAATAGAGGATATCTTGTAGCCTCACGTTCCCTTCTCAACATCACCACAAGTTTCTTTTATCCTCTGTGCTAGTGCTCGGTCTGAGGTCTTTCCTGGGTAAAACTCCTGTGGGTCAGGGCATTGCATACTAAGTCCTATGATCTGATTGATCAAGGTCGGATCCACAGTGATGTGGCAGTCTAGCCATAAGTATCCTCCATGGTAGCAGGACAACAACAACTTGACACATGCGTTGACTTCCTGGTGTCTGCCGAAGGGCGGGATCTTCATTACATTAAGCAGTGTGGACTGTGTGATGTTCTGGGTCCATGACTGCAGGACAATATTATAATTCTTTCCTTTGGTCCTGGTTAAGTACTTATGCGGATCTAACATGCTATAAGATTTACGATCTCCAAGGTTAAAATCACTAAATTTCAGTGCTGCGAGCTTATCCTGGTCAACACAGACTATGCGCACCCCTTTCAGAAGGTACACAGTGATCAAAGCATACTTGAATTCTCAAGGTACACTGTCACGGTTGATGGCACCGCTTAGAGGTGTTAAGTAAGTCAGTATAATGCATGGGATAAGCTTGGCATTTGCGATGTCATCCTTGTGCTTAGTTCTTCTCTCTGCACTGGCTCGAGATGCCCCTTCTCGAGCAGTCGATGGAGAGGCCTATACTCCTGTCATGGATGATGCTTGGATGCCGGTGGACATTCTTCTTTTTGACATGACTCTCTCAGTCATTAAGTCAATCAAAACTTCTTCAACTACTTTCTCAGCTGCGCTGAGCTTGTCCGACATACAAGCTTGGGTCGACTAGCTCGGGTGTGAAAATGAATTCAGAGACTACAATGAACGGTATGGAAACAAGGTGATGATCACAGGGTGAAGTAATCTCAAGTTTTGGGCTCAAATTATCACTTAGAAAAAGTTATTTTCAATGCGTGGCGCGACGTACTAAGTAGGGAAACTTAGCAATGGTCTGCTTACAACGGGTATGAGGCAACATTAATTGATGTTATGTCCATATGGTGCGATCCAACAGTCTAGTGGCGAGCCATAAATGTGTTCTGACCCATTCAGAACAGAAGTCGAACTATTATATTGGATTCCAACAGCTATATTGTTTCGCCATGGCGAAGTGCCATAGGTCGATGTTCTGATATCCTGGCGAAGCTCAATTCCTATGATTTTTCCTTCTGCAAAGTTTCCTCTGGAATCTTCTATAACTTTTCGATCTTGGCTTTCTTCTTTCTTAGCTTCCTAGCCTTTTTCCTGGTGAGCTTCGTCTCAATCATCCTTTTTCCATTATGATTCTTATATTCTCTTATCATAGACACTTCGCGATGCTGAGATTCTTTCATCAGATCCAAGGGTAATACTCCTTCATCATATGGATTAGGTATCTCAATCTTTTGTGGTCCCTCTAATGCTCTTATAACTTTGATATCCATGTCCCTGGTGTTCAATATCTTAGGTCTGTCCTCTTGTTCTTCCATCAAGTAGGAGATCCTTCTAGTCATAAATTCCATGAGTCCTTGCTTCTTCTGTTCTAGGGCTTCCTTTTCTTCTTTTCTCTGGATCTTGTCTTTTTCAATCCAGATCTTGCCTAACAAAGATGGAAATGGGGCATGGTCCTCAATAAATTTAATAACTTAAAATTCTTCCTCTGTCAAAGCTCCATGGTTGCTCATAGCTATCTGAGTAATCCTGCCACATAGGGTTACCATTTTTCCTTTAAATAATCCTATGGTTCCTAGCGAAGGAACCATAGGAGGCCTTCCTACGGTTTCCCAAGTACTTTCTGTCATAATTTTCATCTGTGTTCCCTCATCCAGAGCATAGTTAATGTCAAAGTCTCCCATTCTTACTTCGATTTTCTCCTTTTCTTTGAAGATCTCTGATAAACTAGCATCTTTATGTTCATTTAAGGTTTCTTTTATTTTCGGTAACATAATCTCTGATTCTTTCTGGGGTTCTTCTATAATCTTAGTCTCTTGATCTCCTTCAGAGTTTGCTTGTTCCATATTCAACTTGTTAAGTCTAGCAATTATTCTAGGGAAATCTAGTACTTCATGGTCCATAGCCTTACAACAGAGGCAACTAGGGTTTCTCCTGGGGAATTCCTTAGCAAGATGTCTTGGTCTTCTGCAACCATAACAAAGAGTTAATCCTCTCTTTCTCTTCAATGATCCCCATTTCTTCTTGTACTGCGTGTTAGGATCATAATGGTTAGCATGAAAAAGTTTCTTTCTAGGGTCCTGCATCCATTGGTTAGTCCAATTTTTTTTTCTATGCATAGGTATAACATATCTTTCACTATTCTTATCAGATCTATTCATATCAAACTTTCTTTTATCTAACAATACCCTAGTTTTCAAGATAGGAAAAAAACTATCAAGCATATCTAAATCCATACTTTAGAAATAAAAATTTTCACTTATTTGCTTCTACATAGCACAAAGCTTTCAGATCTAAAACTTGAACTATTCTTACCTTTATCAGAGCACTGAGCTTACATATCTTACCTCTTTTCTGCAGATTTGACCTCTTTCTTTTAGAAATTTCCACTTTTACTTTTATTAGAGCACAGAGCGTTCAGATCTCGCTTCTTTTCTTCAGATCTGATCTTCCTTTCTTCAGATCTGACCTTATTCCTAGTACAAAGATTCAGAGGTCGAGTAAAAAGATGTGCACTAGGGCAAAGGATCTACGCACAAAGCTTATTTTTCACAAAGCTTCTTCTTCTTTAGTTCCCAGCAATCACAGTTTCAGGTCCCAACAACAAAACCATTTGTTGGCACAGGGGAAGACCCAGGGTTCAATGCTCAAGAGTGCACCAACAAAGCCCTAAATACCGACCCTTTAGGAAACACTTGTGAAGCAGATGAAGTCTCACCCGAGGTAGAGGCAGGGGTGGTTGCAGGACTCAAATTTCTACAACCTTATCTGGGACACAGATCTGTGATTATATCGCTTAGCAATTACCTAGCATAGATTATCCATCAATATTCAACCCTTATGATACTTCGCAGATAGCATAGAGCATCGCAGTAAGTACTTAGATCTAAGATGATTCAACAGTTATTCATGGAAAGATAGATTAGATTCGGCAGATCAAGCACTAAGCATATTATATATCATACCTAACATTCATTCATATCTCATAACACAAAGCATAACTAGATCTATCTAAACACATCAAGGCATTTAGCAAGGGAGAAACAAACACATCAGGTCGAAGCATAGAGCACAACACACAGATTTACCATGGTTCACCCCCACCCTGGGGCTACATCCACAAAGTATTCTTCTTTATTATCTCAGTCAAGCAATTTACATCACAGAGCTCCAACAATCCTTACTTCACACAGGACAGAAGATCTGCGTAGCTTGCTAGATCCTTCTTCCTTACACTTCAACACAAAACTGCAACAACTTGTACCAAGCTTTGCAAGCTTCTTACAATCATGCACAGAGCACTTACAATATACATTTGATCACACAGATCTAATTACCAAGCCGTTAGGTATACATCACATAGATGCACTACCGTCCTCTACTTACATTGCATAAGTATCTATTTGTAGATTACAAAAATGGGCCTAAGCATGGGTAAACCCACGGGGCGACATCCCTTTCCCATTACAGTAACCCAAAACCCTAAAGGGACCCAAAAATAAGTCTAGCTCCCCCAATTTCCTCTTCATGTTGTGCTCCATCTTTGACAAACTGTCGAAGTCCCAACACTGGTCAAATACGACCAAGTGTTCTTCAAAACTTGGTCAAGGGCCAACAATAAGTAAGGCTCTCATCCCATGTGTGTGAATGTTTTGAATTGTAAATCCTTGGGATATGGACAATCATCCTGTTGACCACCTCTATTTATCCATCATTATGTGGGTGGAAGGAAGTAAATTTGGTTAGCTTGGTGTCCATCATCAACCATAGGTTGGACCACAAATTACTCAGGAACATACTATCTCAATATGAAATAATTGTCTGCAGGAGCCCAAAATGAACCCAAACACATTAAAATTATAGATTAGTTGTGGCCTCGGTTGTGATGCTCTTCTTATAAGGTTCCAAAACTGCCATCTTAGAGAATTGATCAATGACCACAAAGACATTGTCATTCCCATGCTTGGTTGAAGGAATACTAGACATGTAATCCACGGAGATGGACTCCCAAGGCCTATCGAGAGTAGGAAGAGGGGTGTATATCCCATGTTTCTTGATGGCAATTTGAAAATGGTGTAGGGAGTGCATGATATGATGTACCGACAGACATCTTGTCGAAGCTTCAACCAATAAAAATGATTTTGTAGTAATTCCATTTTTTTTTCCATGCCAAAGTGTCTTTCCACCTGACTATAATGAGATTCCTAGATAAGATTTGCACACTTGATTAAAGGAACAAGGATATGGCTTAGATGGCAGAGTAGTCCATCCTAGAGATGAAAGTCTGGAATTGGTTTTTGTGCGATCAATTTCTGATAGGTAGTAGTAAAATTGGATTCTCTATTGTGTAATTATGGCCACCCGGACATTTCATGCCCAAAGGAGTTAAGAGTTGGATTAATGAGAGGGGGGGTGAATCAGTAATAGAGAAATTTAATCCTTTTTAACCATATAAAGCAAGTGTTATATCAATGTAGCATTATCATCCAATAGTTGCAGAGTAAATAAACAATGAACAAATGAGCAATCATACACATACACAGTACACTAGTGTTTTTTCGTGGAAACCCAAAGAGGGATAAAACCACATAATGATTTTTCTTGTGTCTTTAAGAATTACATTCATTGGAAGCACCAACTTACTTTGTTTTCCACTGCAACGAGAAGGAGGCTCCAACCGCCTAGTTTCTCAGGCTACAACTAGAGAGAAGCTCCAACTTCCCAATTCTCTGGCTACAACCAGAAGGAGTCTACAACCCCTTATGTTCTCTGGCTACAATCGGAAGGTGGCTACAACCACTTGTCCTTGCCCCGTCCAACCACCTTGACATATAAGTAGAATGATGAAATCATTGTCACACTATCACCGTGAGATATACCACTATAACAACCTGTACCACTGACTTACAACCGACCAACCTGTACCAAACAACCTGTAATCAACCTGTACCATAAACAAGTGCATCAACCATGCATCGACTTGTACCTCAACCTGTACCATCAACTAGTGCATCAACCATGCACCAAATATGTACCAATCATGCATCAAATACACATAAACTATGACTCATCAAGATGTACCAACATCATCAACTATATACACCTCATGTATGTGCCAACTCATCAACTACTTGTCTCAACCATGTACCCAACTTGTACCTCAACCAAAAGTCATCATCAATTTCATCATCCAAATCTGATTTGTAACTCTGTAATAGACCTAGTGTATATGATCACATACCTACAAACCTTCCTTAAATTTAACAACAAGGGACTAGCATTTTCATCAAACTTTACCTTAGTCTCACATGACTAATTTTGGATTAGTCAACAACCCTAACTTGCAATAATCATAAATATGTACCTGTAATGAATAAAGATTTGAAAATAGTACACAATGTTCTTCAATGTATTTTATGAAATTCCTCCAAGTTTCACTACTTGGATCCTCTAAGAAAAGGAGTTATAGCAAAAATGACATACCTTATTGAATTTTGGCTTATTCTAGAGAGAAAACTTGTAGAGAATTCCCCGCACAGAATATTTTTTGTATGGATCTAACACAGAATACTACAGACTGTAATCTAATCAATACATTTTGTCTTACTGAATTTGGATCCATTATGAAGAAGTTATGACTTTTTTACCCGTAACACCTGTTTTAGACTAGTTTCGGGACTAGCCACAAACCCTATTTTCCATGAAGTGTAACTCCAAAACTGCAATGACCCACAAGCTAAATTTTGTATCAAAGATACTTGGATATGTTTCCTCAACGACCTCCAAAATTCACATTATGAATCATTCTAGAACAAAAGGTATTGCGGAAATGGTGAGATGACCTGTAAATAACATAACTTAGAAAGCATCATCAAAAGAATTTATCCTCCCTTGAATTTCGACTTCTTTACTTCACCTTCCCTCGAAAATTCGACTTAGATATCCTTTGGTTACCTCAGTCACTTGTAGATATTAAATATGCACAAGTGTGATAAAAAATGAGAGACCCTTGCCTCTTATTTATACTTTCATGTAGCTTCCTCGAGGGGTTACCTTCTAACCATCTTAACCCACTTTTCTTATTTTAGGGCTAACCCACTTCTAACCACTTGTCCACTTAGTAATTTCTCCATTAACTTTATTATTTATATAATTTATTTGTATCCACATTGACTTATAATACACTCATCACTTCACTTTATTATTTAAATTACCTTCTAACCATCTTAACCCACTTTATTTATTCTAGGGCTAACCCACTTCTAACCACTTGTCCACTTAGTAATTTCTCCATTAACTTTATTATTTAAATAATTTCTTTTGTATCCACTTTGACTTATAGTACACTCATCACTTCACTTTATTATTTAAATAATTCTTCTTTGCAACCACTTTGACTACTTTGACCTTTTGGGGCTTCTAGATGGCTCATGAGGGTTCTCCAACTTCACATGGCCATAACTCACTAACCGTGAGGAGTTATGTGACGTTCCACATACCACTGGAAATTGAATGACATGTACTATCCATATAGAATAGTCTTGCCTAAAAATATATCAAAAATCATACCATTATCCATCAAACAAACTTGGGTCAATTACCCAAACCTTTGTGCTACCAGACTTTCTTCAAGGGTTGACATCAATGACAACCAACCCAATTAATCAACAATCTCCCCCTTTGGCATTGATGGGAACACTTTGATGCAATATTGAAGTAATATCACTCATGCTCCCCTTGTGACCATCGCTCCCCCTGGAACCATGCCTCTCTTCTATTTCTCCAAGCATTTTCCTTTGCATCTGATAAATCTCCCCCCCTTTGTCATCAATGGCAAAGGTATATTTCCATCCGGGGCTGCTCCCCCTTGTTGAGGAAAAGATATGAATTTATCTTACTCAAGCATTTTTTAATCTTGCTTGGCTAAGGAAAGATAGTTGGGAATATTACCCTATGGTTATATACTCAAAAAGTGTTTCCAAATCCACAAGTATTAATTAAAAGGACTTAGGCTGATTTTTTTAAATAAAAGATTGCTACAAAATATAACATTTTTATATAATTTTCTGAATATAACAGATTGCAAAAGTAAATGTGGAGATCAAAAGAAAAAACACCAAGTCATAGACTAACACAAATGAGACAGAATAACAATCACTTTATTTCATTCCAAGAAATCAAAAGTATCCTTCTCTTACAAAAATCCCCATGAGGGTATGGACCAAGGTCAAACTTAGAAATCCCCAATGAAAACCATACAAAAGGACTTTGACAAGAAGTAAAAATTGAACTTTAAAATCTGGATCAACTTGCCACAGACTGTTTTCCACTTGACTCTGCACAATATCCTTTATCATTCATGAAACTCAATTCATAAACAGACAAGTCTACACAGACTATCAAAGATAGATAAACACATCTGAAACAAGCATCCAAATAATATGGTTCAACCTTGAACCTTGTTGTCTACAATAGGACCCTGCTGTCAAAAACGGAATTAGGCCTTTAATGAATTGAAGAATGAATGAAAACTAAACTATCTCAATAAAACTCAAGAGCAAACCTTAGTATGCTTTCTCCTTCTATTCTCCCCTTGTTCTTCCTTCTCATTTGGCTTTTTTACATTCCAAATTAGTTGAAGTAGTTCAACTACCTCATTTAGTTAAGTTAACTAAAACTTAACTAATCTTTAGTTTAGGGGAAGAAATAATAATAATAATAATTAAGGGTCTTTTATTAAATAATAACTAGTAGGTGGGATCCCTTGTGACTCCCTTTTATTTCTTAACAAAAATAAACATAAGTAGACAATCAATCATACACATGCCTGCTTGTGGCTCCCATAATTTTTTCCATAATTTGAAATTTAAATATCAGAAATATTTCAAATTATATCCAAACATGTAAATATCCAAAATATCCAAAAATAGTTGGTTGTCCAAAACTTTCAGCAGTCCATTGTCCTCAACAAATCAATTATAAACACATAATCAAAAACCATATGTGCCACTTTGAGAGGCAATTCTTCCTTTGTTGTTGTTATCCCCTTTAGACTTCCCTGAATCATCCTTAGGTTGTGTGCAACCTTGAGGCTTGATCTCACTAATGACATGGGAGTAGTCATCCCTCAAGTTTATACGGGAGGATACTAACTTGGTCGAGTCACTTGAAGGAGAGGAGGGAGCAACAACAACTTTACATTTATCATGCACATGGTGAGCCTCAGTTTTGAGTCTTTTGCTTGCATGGGAGGACTGTACAGGTGAGTGTGTAGGGGAAATATGAAAATTTGGGTTAATAGGTGGTGGAGGAGGAGGTAATGACAAATTTGGCCAACCACAATGGTGGGAGACTGTTGGGTGAAAAATCTACTGCCATCAATCATTCTCGGGAACTTCAGATTGCAAAAATACATGGGGAGGCACAGGGATACCAGGAACATTCTGGGGTTGGAAGAGAGGCCTCTCTAGTCTAGGATGGACTATCCCTTGACTAATCCAACTGAAAAATATAGCTTCAAAGAGATGATTTAACTCTTGAGGATCGACATCAAAATGTATTGAAAATTTGGGCCTTCTATGCCCTCTGTTCCAGTTTCCTCTACCCCTATTGTTTCGGCCATGACTTCCTCTGCTGAATAATCTCACCCTGTATGTAACCATTATTAGCAACTAGATCTTAACAGACCATACATGACATTCACTTGATATGAAACAAAGTTTGGCTTAGTAATTAACATCAAACCCGTGCAAATCTAATCCATAAAATTTATTTAATAATTGTCAAATGAGCAGGGGGTGAAATAGGGTTCATGGGATATCTGGGGGGGTTGTAATGAGAGAAAAAGTGATATCACGACAGGGAATAAGAACACGATTACTACTCGACAATTCATTAAATAACTGATTGTGCAAATAGTACCAAAACATATCAAATTCCATCTATCTCTGTGTCATTTTTTATCACTGTCATACCGAGTTTTAATTTAATTTTAGTGAATAGGGAATGAAAAATGAATTTGGTATCATGAGGGGATTTATAATGAACGAAAAAGTGAGAAAATGAGAGGGAATTATATGGATATTGTTCATAAAATAAATTAAATCAATGATAACTCTGTTTCAATTTTAATCCAAAAAGAATCCACTTCCAAGACCAAAACATTAACTGTTCCTCAATAAAACAATTTAATTTCCCACAATTCTTCAATTTATAACATTCTGTGTATTATGACTTATGCAAACATTTCCAATTCAACAATAACAATATAACCATTTGAACCATAGTACTGCATATGCTAACGTTGATCTCTTCTTTTAAAATAAAGAAAATAAGCACAGTGATCCCTATTATCTATGTCCAACATTCATCTTTGGTAATCAATAATAGACCTAGGATAAACAATCAACAATCACTTTCATCTAACAAAAATCAGGCCCGATTTAACTACCCATAGGTCCCTTTTGAAATCTAGACAGAACCAAAGCACGTTTAATGAATCAATCATACACACAAGTCTTCAATCATATAATTGACACAATCTTGATTCAACAACAACAACCAAGCCAAAATATGTATCCATGAGCTTGATATCTGTGTGCCTTAATATGTATAGACTATCTTTTAAAAGAATCATAATATGCAAAGTGGTTCCCATAAGATGTATGAAGAGAACAAAACCATATTGACATTGAGGTATCCCTTTTAAAATTTGACATAATCATGATATTGCTTGGTGAAACAATCACTTACACAGTTGTCTTTGAAACTTTAAATGTAACCATGATCATGCTAGGATCTAACACAGTAAGAAAGACCATAATCGACCAGAAGGAAATAACTCGGGCTATAGGAAACCATACTTTTCTTTTCTATTGAAATGAATTCATCACACAGAGGAAACACAAAGATTCGACCAAGGGATGGTTTTGAAGTGAGAGAGCCCGTTCCCTTTGTAATTACCACAATCATTAAATCGATAATAAAAATTATTGACTGACCCAAAAGGTGTCTGAGGAAGGTAGAAGCAAGTCAAAATCCAAGTCGGGCTCTTTAGAATTTAAATGCAGAGTGGTAATGAAGGTCTGCTTGAATTTAGAAAAAACAGAGAGCTCATAATATTTTACATCCTCAAGAATTTACCACCGAGAAGCAACCACAAGTAACAAATATAATCTTGGAAGAATCGAGAGCCATGCTCTTTTAAAATACCACATTCTTTCAACTTATAACCCCAATATCTTGACAGAACCCTAAGAGAATTCCCGAGTGAAAACAAGGCAATTCGAGCTCAACACCCCACACACACTTTATTGCAGAGAGGAAACGAGGGTTAATTTAAACAATGAAAGATATTTGAAAACAAAGAGAGACCATGTCTCTTTCCAACACTTAGGAGGTCGATAACTTTTGACAACAATTGATAGTGAGGCAACACAACATAACAGTCATTATTATAGCAGAGATGAGAGGAGCGGGTGTGGAAAATCTTCCTGAAAAGAATTCCATAACGCAACTTGTATCCATTCAATACATAAACATGCCTCTATTAAACATTCTAGTCCAACCAAGATTGGAATGTGGAAATCTTTTAGTGAAATGATAGTAAATAACGAGCCATCAAACAACAGCTCAGGTCTTAGATAACAGAACCACACAAATGTCGATAGTTGCATTGCAACTTGGATAAAGAATCATAACAACGACCGAGAGGGAAAAAGAGTTGACAACAACTGATACACAGACTGGTGGTTAAAACCCCTCAACAATAAAACTCAAAGCCCGTTGCACCAGTGTTACCAATTTTCACAAAGAACCAAGATGACTGATTCAGTAACCAATGTGCAAACTTTACAATCAAGAACACCCATTACTTCGCTTAAGAATACCAACATTTCACAGAAATCATAGAGAACCCATAACACAATATTTATTCTTAGTCGAAAACTCAAGAAAAAATAGAACCCATGCAATCCTGAGCCACCATTTGATTCATAATATAGAGAGTCCATCATGGATGGAAAGCAAAGAGCCATGCCTGTGTAAAATTGCTTCAATGAATAGTTGCCTCAAGTTTTCCCTTTTGAAACCTGAAATCGTGGAGCTTCCACAACAAATAGATAAACATTGCAACTATGCTAGGGTGATGGGCTCAAGGAAGGTTTGGAGTGATGTGCAGGTAATGAATGTCTCTTCCTCACTTGGCCCTATTCAATTCCATGTACGAGCCAACCCACTAACATAACATCCACCATTAAAATCAAACCATAACCATTGCATAATTCAATGCCATATCTATTGTATAGATCCGATGCCATATCCATTGTATAGTGCTCCACCCAAAACATATAACCATAATAACATATGTTAATGTTACCATATGTGATTCCATATAATCTTTTAAACAAAATCACATAGTATAGCAGCTAGGTCCACCACTTGTATCAATTTATATATTCATTTAAAGTTTATATGTAATCTTTTACCATGGCCTTAGGACTTATCCATAGTTCCTTTCCCTCTTTGTTTTGAGCTAGCTCCCATTTAATTATAATCATTTATGGATTATTAATCAATGATATAACATATCATAACATAGCACCTGTAAACAATATAATTCTCATAACCATAGAACTGCCATGTATCACAAGTAAATATCATTAGCATTTAGCAACAATGCATCAACCACCCATTTTTTCATATCAAATGAAACCAAGACTGCATCATCAAATGTATAGGACCGTGTAGGAAACATCATAAAAACAACATATAAGCATAACATGTCTATATTGTGCCTCTACTTTACAAGGGGGTCCCACCTACTAGTTAAATATTATTATCATAATAAATAATAACACTTAGTAATCCTTTGTGGGAAGAATTCATCATTACGATTTTAATCGTCAACAAACTGGCAAATCTACAGGGAAATATGTTTTCAATAGATTAAGAACTCAGAATGTCTAATTTTGCAGACCATGTAACATCAGATAAAAAATATACACATCAAAATGATTATGCAACAGGGGGAAGTGAGCGGATTTAAGGGAAAAATGACTGGGATTTTGGGAATAACCCATGGAAAGTGTTAAGTATGAGAGGGTTTATCCCTGTAAGCATAATCATTCTATCAATCATAGTAAAACATTCTTGACTTCAAGGATATTTTTTTTTTATATGCTCTTTTGAATCTTGAAGCGGATGGAAGAAAAGGAAAGCATAAGAGGGATAAAACCAACTATCTTATATAACAACAGTTGAAGCAGATAACAATTTCAATGATGCTTTCAAGGGGAACATCATGATAGCTGTGTAACCTGATTGTTATTGATTAACAATACTTTGCAGAATAACGTTGTTGTGAAAAAACTGATCCAACATTTAATTTTGACCAGAAATGAAGTCAAATAAAAGAAACAAAATAGAAAGAAATGACATAGAAGAAATGAAACAACTGAATTGAAATAAGCAAAAATGAAATAACAGAAACGTAAAATCAAGAAAATAAAACAACTAATATACAGAAAACACTTCATACAATGTTAAAACTTTCAAGTTGGTTCCACATAGTGTTTTAAGTGGGAACTGTTAGTTCTATAGGAAAACAATCGCTCTTGTAATTCCTTTAGGATGTAAGAATTTTCACTCAGGACAAAAGTGATCTTAAAAGGACCCAACCATAATTTTTTGAAATTTTAATACCTTCCTCTATCAACATGAGCTAAATCCCACAACAATACCTTCTCATTAACCTTAAATTTCACAGCTTTGACACTTTTGTTGAAATATATTTTAACAGTTTGTTGTCTTCTCTTTATATTATCCAAGGAAAACATCCTTTGCTCCTCTAAAGCCAAAAGTGCATTCATTCTTTGAGAGACATCGAAAGAATTTAATTCTTCAACTTGTAGCATTAACCTTAAAGAGGAGAGTTCCAACTAGGTGGGAAGAATGGCTTCTTGACCATAGACAAGCTGGAAAGGAGTGCAACCAGTGCTCACCTTGTTGGTAGTGCAATCTACCCAAAGGGTGTAAGTGAGGAGAGTGTTCCATTGACGAGGCTTATCTTCAATGAGCCTCTTGATAATTCTAACCAGATTCTTGTTGGTAGACTCGAACCGCCCATTACCTTGGGGATAATAAGCTGATGAGGTAAAATGTTTAACCCCCATTTTAGCTAAAAACTGGGCCAACTTAGCAACATTAAATGTGGGACCATTTTTTGCAATAATTTACAAAGGAAGACCAAATATGGAAAAAATATTAGTCTCAAGGAAAGAAATCACCTTCTCATCCTGCGAATGCTTAAGCGGGACAAGTTCAGTCCATTTCATAAAATAGTCTATGGTGGTCAAGACAAAAACTTGCCCTACTGAAGATGGGGGATTAATAGGACCAATAAAGTCGAAGCCCCATTTTGAAAAAGGAAAGTCAGGGAGGACAAGTTGTAAAGGCATAGCAAAAAGATGTTCTTTCCTAGCAAACTTCTGGCACTTGTCACAAGATCTTGAAAAAATATAAGAATCACCTAAGATTGAAGGCCAATAGTACCCTTTCCTCATAATCTTATAATCAATGATTTTAGCAGAAAAGTGACCTCCTACATGAATAACAAAATTTGAAGATCCATGAGTCTCTTGCAAAAATTTATGTGCTTCCTCATTTTTCACACAACAAAGTAACATACCATCAACAAATCTCCTAAACAATAAGCCTCCTATAATGACGTATCTAGAAGATTCAAGACATAGCATTCTCCTTTGATGGGTATCTAAGTTATTTGGACATCTTTGATTTTGCAAGTAATGAACTAGATATTTATACCAAGGATGTTCAGCCACCAGAAGGATTTGATTGTCAATGTAAAATAGTGCTGATAGAGAGCTATCATGTTCATCAATTTCTTCACTTATTTCAACATGCTGAGCTAAGTGAAGGGATAAGTCACGTCCCTTGATAGTTTTAGAAGTCATGATGGTTAGATCATGCTCCTAAATCTTGGAAAGCCAATATGAAAGATTTCCTGAAAGATAAGTTTGTGAGAGTAAAAACTTGACAGCAGGTAAAGGGACTTTTACCAGCGTATGCTTACCTAAGATGAAGTGGTGAAATTTTTCAACAACTTCAATAAGAGAGAAAGCATGTTTTTCAATAAAAGAATATTTAAACTCATCATATGACAAGCTTTGACTCATGTAAGCCACTGGTTTTTCATTACCTTGGTCATCACATTGCGTGAGGATAGCAGAAATTGCTTCCTCTATAGCATTAGTATATATCATAAATTCCTTCTCAAAATCCGGCTTCACTAAAACCGATGCAGAACTGATTTTCTTCTTGATCCCTAGGAAATAATTTTTTACATCATATGTCCAAGAAAAGGAATGATATTTCTTAAGAATATTGTAAATTGGCTTGACCATTACAGCAAAATCAAGAACAAACCTACGAACAAAGTTAATAACACCCATAAAGGCTTGAACCTCCTTTTTGGAAGTAGGAGCAGGAATATTTAGGATAGCAACAATCCTTTCGATATCTATGCTTATTCCTGAATCAGAGACAATGTGCCCAAGGATCTTGCCCTTGGTAACGCTGAAAACAGAATTAGAAGGATTTAAAGAAATACCAAATTTCTTGCATCGCACGAGAATCTTTCTAAGATGACCAAAATGATCTGATCGGTTTTTAGAATACACAGTTAAGTCATCAAGATAAATATCAATAAATTTACGGATCAAATCGTCAAAATATATTTGCATAGCTCTTTTAAAAGTGACACCTGCATTAGATAATCCAAAAGGAATACGTTCATAAGCGAAAGTGCCCCAACGTGTAATAAAAGTGGTTTTATATTTATCTATCCTTTTTACCTTGATTTAATTGTAACCAGAAAAACCATCAAGTAAGGACATCTTTTGTGACCCTGCAACTTGCTGCAAAATCATTTCCATATCAGGGAGAGGAAAATGGTCTTTAATATTGGCTCTATTCAATACGCAAAAATAAATGCATAATCTAATCTAACCTGTTTCTTTCTGAATGAGAACCAAATTAGAAACCCACTCAAAATACTTAATAGGGAAAATTATTCCAGCCTTCAAGAGTTTTTCCAACTCCTTTCGAATAGTTGTTTCCAATGTAGGGTTGATAGGTGTTTGTTTTTGCCTAATTGGTTTTTTGCCTTCCTTGATAGGAATGGCATGTTGTATAAGAGCAGGATCAAAACCACAAAGATCCTCATAATACCAAGAAAAAAAATATTGAAATTCACCAAGCAACTTAGTGAACTTCAATTTTTCTTCATAAGAACATTGGGCACCTATTTTAACATTCTTTGGACACTTGGGTGTACCAATATTCAAGGAAATGGTTTCACCCACTTTTCTTTTTGACTTTTCTTCCTTATGTTTTTCTTTGTTTCCTACATCACTCGATGAAAATGAACTTTCTAGAGGAGTCAATCCCTTAGGAATTTTGTTATCTTCCATTAATATAATTTCCTTACGCTTATAAGGTTCATTTTGAATGAAAGCATAGATGCTCTCATCACTAGGAAAGACCTGCCATGACTCTACATTGTCAGGGATATGTGGAGGATACAAAGATTGAAAGGTGAAATCGGGTCTTTGTGGCAGAAGTTGCCGCATAGGAGAGGCTGCAAATACAACTAACCTGTCAGCCATTGAGTTCAATTCCCTTTTAACTTGAGTGATGTTGAAAGATAGCAAGTTCGAGATAAGTTCCCAAATAGTTTGGGTGTAATGTTTCATTAACTTGTTGCTAGGAGAATATATCTTACATACAAGGTTTACAACAAGTTCAGAATCCCCAAAAACTGTAAGGTGACCACAACCTAGATTATAGGCATTTTCAATACCTACCAGTAACGCTTCAAATTCAGTGACGTTGTTTATGCAAGCAAACTCTAACCTATAGGAAAAGTTATGAATTTTACCCATGGGAGAGTACAAGATAATACCAGCTCTGTTTCCTTCATTGGAGCATGAATCATCAAAGTGCATTTGCCACATCCCATCCTCTATGTTGATTTGTTCCAAGGTAGTGTTTTCCTCCTCTGCAAAGATGGAGTACACTCCTAGGTCCTCCTTGATATAATTCACATTAGGTTGTGGGATGCTTTCTATATAAGGTGAAATCCTTCCCTCCCTTAAGATTATGATGTTTTTACCATTTCGAGGAATGGTTAAGTGTGTCCCTTCAAGTGATAGGTATCCAACTATCAAAGCTTTCCAATCTCTTCCTAAGATGATTGAGTAATTACTCATTGGCATATCGATTACCTGAATATTAAAGGTTGTCCTTATTTCAGGATGTGCGCACAAAACCAAGGTCACATCCTTGATTTCACCTATGGTCATTTTTTGTAAAATATTATAAGGGAGCATGCTTCTAGCGTTTTCATTTGTACAAGACAAGCCTAGATCTTCCATAATAATTTTAGACATTACACTTGGGCCTGAAATGTCGTCAATGAGACAACAATGGGCTATTTTGTCCATAATATTTACAGAAATAAATAGAACAGGGGGTTGTTTACACGATATCTAAAGTTATGTACACCTACTTTATTTACAGTTGAATCCTATTCATCTACCTCTTCAGAGAGGTTGGCTACAATGGAAGCTTTTCCTTCCATGAAATTTTTCAGATGCTTTTGTTGCTCAGGGATGACAACCATGTCCAGGAGGGTAGCATCAACTTTAATATTGTCCAATTGATTGAGAATGTTGTTTTTGGAAGAGGGAAGAGGTGATGTAGTTCCTTGATTGTCAGGATATTTAGAAACCTGAACAGTAGTAGCTGATGAGGATGAGCTTGGGCTTGAATAAGTGCGAGGAGGATCATATTTACCTTTCAGAGCATAGGATTTATTCCTAGTATTTATGATAATAACATCCTCTGGCTCTGTAAAATATAGAACATCGATATTTGTTTTAGGCCTTTTACCAAAGATTTAATCTCTAGCACCCTTCTTTACCTCACACGTACTTTCCTCATGGTGTTCCTCGCAAAAGTTACACCAACTATGAGGCATGATGGCTTTAGGTTGAAATTTATTTTCATTAATATTCTTAAAGGGTGGTGAAGAAGAAGATGAGGCCCTAGGGGTAAGAGAGGGTAAAATTCCTTTCCGCTCATATGCTATCATTCGATTATTCATGTCTTGTAGAAGCTGTAAGAGGGAAAACATATCTGTCTGTTTAACTGAGTCTCCCTTAGGAAGACTTGTTCTTTCGAGTTGTTCTTCATACTCTAAACAAGTATTCAAAGAGGAACAAAGGTTATCAATGGCCTTTTCCTCAAGCCTATGATGGCAGGGGGGAGGTAGAGAATTATAATAATGCGTGAAAGTGGCTTGGTTCTGAGGGCGAATAAGTTCAGGAATTTGGTTATATAATTTGTTGAAATGCAAGTTGAAAGACTTGATAGTTTCACCATCCTTATAAGCAATGTTATTGTACTTCCATAACTTCTCGGCTGGGCTTTTGGACTACCCATAGGTAGACTTGAACCAATAGACTAACTCCTCCCAAGTGGAAAGAATCTTAGGAGGAAGGTCAAAGAAATCGATTGTTGCTTTCCCTTCAAGAGAATTGACAAATAAGTGCATACAAGTGTCGTTATCATTGGCTCCTATGTTATGACAGGCATTAGAAAATGCCACCAAGTATTCATTCATAGTGACTGTGTTATTCCCTAAAAACCTAGGGAGATGCTCTTTGAATTTAGGAATTGGACTAGTAGTAGGTGTTAGTTTAAGAGGGGAGGAAACATGCCATGAAGTAGTTGTAGCATCTTCTTCAAATTGAAAAATCCCATACTTTTTTATGACTTTGGCGGGGTTTGTGGTAGATTGGATAGGGAATTGATGACTATAAAATCTACCAATCACTGACACTGCTGAAGTCTAAGATGAAGAAGCACCTCCAATGCCACCAGAGCCACCACTAGATGCCATCTTGTGAATGATAGGTAAGGGAAAGAAATATGAACTAGATGAATCAGATAAAGTTCTCCTTAGAGTACTTTGTTGGACTGATAAGACAATGTTTCTTCTTCCTATTTCAGCAATAGGATTGATCTCAGGTGATAAACCTCTTCTTCTCCTAGAGATACGAGGGTTCAAGGACATGAAAATAAGATCAAAACTATAGGAAAAAGAAAGCTATGGCAGATTCCTAGGATGCCTTTTCCTAGCTTCCCAACGTTATCAGACACTTATGTCTTGTTCAATCACTACCCATGAGCGTTCAAGCTCAACCCAGGTATTAACGGTCTCTAAGAAGGTATTAAACAAGGTTAAAGAAATGTTTGTATGATCTTTAAGACTGGGCTCAGTATTGAGCTGCCTTGCAATAGGTACAGTCATGAAGAAAATAAACAGTCAAAGAATCAATATCAAAAATATAAATATATTTAATGATGATCAAGGATACAATCAACCAGATAGATATGGAAGATCTCCCTTGTATGGTCGCCAAATAATTGTTGAGGAAAAGATACGAATTTATCTTACAAATAATCTTGCTTGGCTAAGGAAATATATTTGGGAATAGTACCCTATGGCTATAGCCTCAAAAAGTGTTTCCCAATCAACAAGTATTAATTACAAGCGCTTAGGCTGATTTTTCAAAATAAAATATTGTTGCAAAATATAACATTTTTATATAATTTTCTGAATATAACATATTTCAAAAGTAAATGTGGAGATCAAAAGCAAAAATACCAAGTCATAGACTAACACAAATGAGACAAAATAGTAATCCCTTTATTTCATTCCAAGAAATCAGAAACATCCTTCTCTTACAAAAATCCCTGTGAGGGTATGGACAAAGGTCAAGCTTAGAAATCCCCGATGAAAACCATACAAAAGGACTCTGATAAGAAGTAAAAAATGAACTTTAAAATCTGGATCAACTTGCCACATAATGCTTCCCACTTGACTCTACACAATATCCTTTATCAGTCATGAAACTCAATTCATAAATAGACAAGTCTACACAGACTATCAAAGATAGATCAACAACTCTGAAACAAGCATCTGAATGAAATGGTTCGACCTTGAACCTTGCTGCCTACAATAGGACCCTGCTGTCAAAAACAGAATTAGGCCTTTAATGAATTGAAGAATGAATGAAAACTAAACTATCTCAATAAAACTCAAAAGCAAACCTTAGTATGCTTTCTCCTTCTATTATCCCCGTGTTCTTCCTTCTCATTTGGATTTTATGCATTCCAAATTAGTTGAAGTAGTTCAACTACCTCATTTAGTTAAGTTAACTAAAACTTAACTAATCTTTAGTTTAGGAGAAGAAATAATAATAATAATAATTAAAGGTCTTTTATTAAATATTAACTAGTAGGTGGGACTCCTTGTGACTCCCTTTTATTTCTTAACAAAAATAAACATAAGTAGACAATCAATCATAAACATGCCTCCTTGTGGCTCCCATAATTTTTTCCACAATTTGAAATTTAAATATCAGAAATATTTCAAATTATATCCAAACATGTAAATATCCACAATATCTAAAAATAGTTGGTTGTCCAAAACTTTCAGCAGTCCATTGTCCTCAACAAATCAATTATAGACACAAAATCAAAAACCATATTTTCCACTTTGAGAAGAAATTCTTCCTTTGTTGTTGTTGTCCCCTTTAGACTTCCCTGAATCAGCCTTAGGTTGTGTGGAATCTTGAGGCTTGATCTCACTAATGACATGGGAGAATTCATCCCTCAAGTGCATACGAGAGGATACTGACTTGGCTGAGTCACTTGAAGGAGAGGAGGGAACAACAACAAATTTACCTTTATCATGCACATGGTGAGCCTCAATTTTGAGTCTTTTGCTTGCATGTGAGGACTGTACAGGTGAGTGTGCAGGGGAAATATGAACATTTGGGTTAAAAGGTGGAGGAGGAGGAGGTAATGACAAATTTGGCCAACCACGATGGTGGGAGACTGTTGGTTGAAAAATCTCCTACCATCCATCATTCTCAGGAACTTCAGGTTGAAAAGATACATGGGGAGGCACAAGGATACCAAGAAGATTTTGGGGCTGGAAGGGAGGCCTCTCTAGTCTAGGATATACCATCCCTTGTCCAATCCAATTGAAAAATCCAATTTGAAAGAGCTTCTTTAACTCTTGAGGATCGACATCAAAATGTATTGAGAATATGGGCCTTCTAGGCCCTCTGTTCTAGTTTCCTCTGCCCCTATTGTTTTGGCCATGAATTTTTCTGTTGAAGAAGCTCATCCTGTATGCAGTCATTCTTAGAAACTATCTCTTAACAAACTAGACATTCTCTTAATATGAAACAAAGTTTGGCTCAGTAATTAACATCAGACCCATGCAATCCAATCCATAAAATTTATTTAATAATTGTCAAATGAGCAGGGGGTGAAATAGGGTTCATGGGATATCTGGGGGGATTGTAATGAGAGAAAAATTGATATCATGATAGGGAATAAGAGCATGATTATTGCTTGAAAATTATTTAAAGAACTGAATGTGCAAACAATACCAAAACATATCAGCTTCCATCTATCTTTGTGTCATTTTTTATCACTGTCATGCAGAGTTTTAATTTAATTTTAGTGAACAGGGTGTGCAAAATGAATTTGGGATCATGAGGGGATTTATATTGAGCTAAAAAGTGAGAACATGAGAGGGAATTATATGGATATTGTTCATAAAATAAATTAAATCAATCATAACTATGTTTCAAATTTAATCCAAAAAGCATCCACTTCCAAGACCAAAACATTAACTGTTCCTTAATAAAACAATTTGATTTCCCAGAATTCTTCAATTTATAACATTCTATGTATTATGACTTATGCAAACATTTCTGATTCAACAATAGCAATATAACCATTCGAACCACAGTATTGCATATGCTAACATTGATCTCTTCTTTTAAAATAAACAAAATAAGCATATTGATCCCTATTATCTATGTCCAACATTCATCTTTGGTAATCAATAATAGACCCAGGATAAACAATCAACAATCACTGTCATCTAACAAAAATCAGGCCCGATTTAATTACCCACAGATCACTTTTTAAATCTGGACAGAACCAAAGCATGTTTAATGAATCAATCATACACACAAGTCTTCAATCATATAATTCACACAATCTTGATTCAACAACAACAATCAACCCAAAATATGTATCCCTGACATTGATATATGTGTGCCTTAATATGTACAGACTACCTTTTAAAAGAATCATAATATGCACAGTGGTTCCCATAAGATGTATGAAGAGAACGAAACCATATTGACACTGAGAAACAATCACTTACACAGGTGTCTTCAAAAATTTAAATTTAACCATGATCATGCTAGGATTTAACACAATAAGAAAGATCATAATCGACCAGAAGGAAATCTCTTGGGCTGTAGGCAACCATAATTTTCTTTTTTGTTTAAGCGAATTCATCACACAGAGGAAACACAGAGATTCGATCAAGAGATGGTTTTTTGAAGTGAGAGAGCTCATGCCCTTTTTAATTACCACAATCATTAAACTGGTAATAAAAATTATTAACTAACACAAAAGGTGTTTGAGGAAGGTAGAAGAAAGTTAGACTCCAAGTTGAGCTCTTTAGAATTTAAATGCAAAGAGGTAATGAAGGTCTGCTTGGATTTAGAAAGCATAGAGAGCTCATAATCTTTTACATCCTCAAGAATTTACCACCGAGAAGCAACCAAAAGTAACAAATATAATATTGGAAGAACCAAGATCCATGCTCTTTTAAAACACCATATTCTTTCAAATTATAACCCCAATATATTGACGAAACCCTAAGAGAATGCCTGAGTGAAAACAAGGCAATTTGAGCTCAACACCCAAGGCACACTTTATTGCAGAGAGGAAATGAGGGTTAATTTAAAAAATGAAAGATATTCGAAAACCCAGAGAGACCATGTTTCTTTCAAAAATCCAGGAGGTCGATAACTTTTGACAACAATTGATAGTGAGGCCACACAACATAACAATCATCATTATAGAAGAGATGAGAGGAGTGAGTGTGAAAACTCTTCGTGAAAATAATGCCAGAATGCAAGTTGTATCCATTCAATACATACACAGGCCTCTATTAAACATTATGGTCCAACCAAGATTGGTCTGTGGAAATATTTCAGTGAAATGACAATAAAGAACGAGCCATCAAACAACAGCTCGGGGCTTAGAAAAAAGAACCACACCACTGTCGATAGTTGCATGGCAACTTGGATAAATAATCACAACAACGACCAAGAGGAAAAAATATTTGACAACAACTGATACACAGACTAGTGGTTACCCTCAACAATAAAACTCAGATCCCATTGCACCACTGTTACCAATTTTCACAAAGAATCATCATAAAAAACCAAGCTAATTGATTCAGTAACCAATGCGGAAACTTTGCAATCAAGAACACCCATTACTTCGCTTAAGAATACCAACATTTCGCAGTAATCATAGAGAACTCATAACACAATATTTACTCTGAGTCAAAAACTCAAGAAAACACAGAACCCATGCAATCCTAAGCCACCATTTGATTCACAATATAGAGATTCTGTCATGGATGGGAAGAAAAGAGCCATACATGTGTAAAACCGCTTCAATGAAGAGCTGGCTCGAGTTTCCCTTTCGAAACCTGAAATCACAGAGCTTCCACAACCAATAGAGAAACAATGCAACTATGCTAGGGTGATGGGCTCAAGGGAGGTTTAGAGTGACATGCAGTAAATGCAAGTCGCTTCCTTACCTGGCCCTATTCAATTCCATGTATGAGCCATCCCACTAACATAACATCCACCAATAAAATCAAACCATAACCATTTCGTAATTCAATGCCATATCTATTGTATATATCTGATTCCATATCCATTGTATAGTGCGCCACCCAAAACATGTCACCATAATAACATATGTTAACGTTACCATATGTGCTTCCATATAATCTTTTAAACAAAATTGCATAGTATAGCAACTAGGTCCACCACTTGTATCGATTTATATATTCATTTAAAGTTTATATGTAATCTTTTAGCATGGCCTTAGGACTTATCCATAATTCCTTTCCGTCTTTGTTTTGAGATAGCTCCCATTTAATTATAATCATATATGAATTATTAATCAATGATATAACATATCATAACATAGCACCTGTAAACAATATAATTCTCATAACCATAGAACTACCCTGTATCGCAAGTAAATATCAACAACATTTAGCAACAATGCATCAACCACCCATTTGTCATATCAAATGAAACCAATACTACATCATCAAATGTATAGGATTGTGTAGGAAACATCATAACAACAACAACATATAAGCGTAACATGTCTATCTTGTGCCTCTACGTTACAAGGGGGTCCCACCTACTAGTTAAATATTATTATCATAATAAATAATAGTTCTTAGCAATTCTTTGCAAGAAGAATTCATCATTACGATTTTAATCGTCAACACCCTTGACTAAAATCTTCCTGAAAATCATCTCCCAACATGAACTGTCCTCTTTATGGTGCTTCCTCATGTAAATCTAAGACATATAAGATAAGCATTCAAAATCATTCATTTTGGAGTAGAAATTACTCCGAGTCTCTGGTGAATATACTCAAATGGTTCCGATGGAAGCAATTTTGTAAAGATGTCTACCACTTGTTCTTTTGTGCCCACATATTAAACTCTGGTGTTCTTCTCTACAACCTGTTCATGTAGAAAGTGATACTTTATTGAAATGTGCTTTGTCTTGGAGTGCATCATCGGGTTCTTTGAGATACTGATGGCACTTTTATTATCACAATAGATTGGAGTGGGATCATCATACTCAACTTGTATAACTATCAGAGTTTGTTTCATCCATAGAACATGTGTACAACATGTTTTTGTTGCAATATACTATGCCTCAGCTGTAGATAAAGATACTGATGATTGTTTCTTTCTTAGCCAGGATACTAAACACTCACCCAAGTAGAACGATGCTCCACTAGTGCTTCATTGGTCATCAATGCAACCTGCCCAATCTGCATATATGTAGGCAATAAGTGATATATCCTTTCCTTTTGGATACCATAATCCAAACTCTTTTTTTCCTTTGAGATATCTGAAAATCCTTTTCACTGCTAATACATGTGATTCCTTTGGTGTTGCTTGAAATCATGCCACCTGTCCAACTTACCGCATTACATCTGGTCTAGATGCTATCACATATAGTAAGCTACCAATCATTGACCTATATTGCCTCTGGTTTTTATACTTTGAATCATCATATTTTCTCAACTTGAAACTGGTTTGCATAGGAGTTGTAACTGGTTTGCAATCTTCCATTCTGAACTTCTTTAACATTCCTCTGATATACTTAGTTTAAGAAATTAAATTTCCTTGGTTTTTTTGACACATATGAAGACCCAAAAAGAAGGATAGTTCTCTGAGTAATGAAATTTCGAATTCATTCTACATATCCTTTGCAAATTTCTATCTTAACCTGTTATCATCACTTCCAAAAATAATATCATCAACAGAAACTTCAATTAATAAAATACCATCTTGAGTTACCTTGATGTAGAGGTTGTTGTCTGCACTTTCTTTTCTGAACCATTCCTGCTGTAGATATTTATCTAGTCTAGAGTACCATGCTCTAAGAGCATGTTTTAGACCATACAAGTTCTTCTTCAATTTACACACATAATCTGCATTCTCTAACAACTGAAATCCTTCTGGTTGTTCAAGAAATCCTTCTGGTTGTTCAATGTAGACTTCTTCTTCAAGTTCCCCATTCAGAAAATCTTATTTCACGTCTATCTGATACACTTTAATATTCTTAGAGCATGCATAAGATAAAAGCAATCAGATTGCTTCCATTCGGGAAACTGGGGCAAATGTCTCTTCAAAGTGGATTCCTTCAACCTGTGTGTATCCTTTACATACCAATCTATCTTTGTTCCTTGTAACCTATCCATCTTCATTCAATTTATTTTTGAATACCCACTTTGTGCCAATCACATTCTTATTCTTTGGTCTTGGAACCAATTCCCAAGTATCATTCTTCTCTATTTGATCCAATTCTTCATCCATCACCTTATTCTAGAATTCATCCTTGCTGGCCTCTTCAAAATTTTGGTTCAATCGTAGATGAGAGTGCTAGGTGCATTTGTTCTAGTGAATGGATTCTTCTTCTAGTCTCAACTCTCGCATCTTTGTTTCCAATAATCTGATCTAAAGGATGATTCTTCTATACTCGTTTGCTAGGTGTATTTTGAGGCACTTGTTGAACTTTCTCTTCTACTTATGTCTGATCCTCTTCATATTCCCCTTCTACTTCTTCTTCATCTTCTACTTCTTCTTCGTAAATTTGTTTCATTGATTCATTTTATTCTTCCCTTAATTCTTGTCCACCTGTTTCATCAATTGTTACATTGATGCTTTCCACAACTTTGTTCAACCTCAAATTGTGACACTTGTATGCTTTTCTTGTACTTGAGTAACCAAAAAGTACTCCTTTCTCCACACAAGAGTCAAACTTCCCCATTCTTCCATCTTCTCTTTTGATGTAACATTTGCTTCCAAATACTCTGAAGTTCTTCACATTTGTTGGTCTTTCTTTCCATAGCTCGTAGGGATTTTTGTCAGTGTTGTTTCTGAGAATTACTCTATTTTGAATGTGAAATTTTGTATGCATTGCATGTGTCTAAAAAATATCTATCAATTTGGAATCCATTAGCATTGTTCGAGCCATTTCCTATACTATCATGTTCTTTCTTTCAACAACTCCATTCTGTTGAGGTATCTAGCAACTGAGAATTGTCTTTTTATTCCATGTCTACTGCAGTAGTCCATAAATTCCTTTGAAGTGAACTCTCCTCCATTATCATATCTCAAACATTTTATTTTTGAATCAATTTCATTTTCAACCATTTCCTTGTAGACCTTGAAGTTTTCAAAATCTTCTGACTTATTCCTGAGAAATAAAACTGCATTCATTCTTGTATAATCATCAACTAATAACATAACATATTTCTCACCTTTTAAACCCTTTGTTATAGTTGGTCCAACTAGATCAATATGCACAATTTCATGTGGTCTTTTCGTTGAGTATTCCTTTGATTTGAACCTAGTCTTTGTTTGCTTTCCTTGTTGACAATGCTTGCATAAAGTGCTGGTTGGTTTCATGATCTGGGGCATTTCTCTAACGACTTCCTTCCTACTGACTTTGACAAGGTTTTCAAAGTGTATGTGACCCATTCTTCTGTGCCATAGTCAACCTTCATCTTCCTTTCCTAGACAACACTTTTCATTTCCAATTTCACTTAATACATATATGTTGCTTGAAGTTATTGCAGTTGTTGCAATCAATTTTCCTGAAACTTATTTTATTATCTCACACTTATGTGAATCGAAAGTAATTTTATGACCTTGGTCACACATTTCACTTACAATTAGAAGATTATGTTTCATATCTTCTACTAGTAGAACATTTTCTACCTTGGTATTCTTGTTTCCAATTTTGACTATGTCTTTTCCAATGATTTTAGTTGAATCATCATTTATGGAGGAGATTGATCCATCTCTTTCCTTTATTAATGTAAGAAACCTGTCTTTATCACCTGTCATGCGTTTTGAACAACCACTGTCAACATACCAACCATGTTTCTTCTTCTTTTCTTGTGGAGCGAGTGTGCATTCTTTATTGCTATACAGATTATGATTTCTTATCCATGTCCTCTTCTGAGGTTCCTGTCTGTGAATGTTGTTGTTTTGTTGTGGTTCTCTAGGAGGGACTATCATTCTGCAATCTTTATCCATGTGTCCAAAGTTGTTACACTTGTAACATTCCACTTCAGTGCTCAATGATTCAAACCTGTTGTACCTTCTTCTCTGTGGTTCACTAGGCCTTCTTGGATAACCCTTTTGTGTATGACTTTCAAATTTCTTTACGTTCCTGCTGTTATCTATGCAATTCACATCTTTATGTCCAAAATTATTGCATGGATAACATAAACCAAAAAACATAGTTTGATACCTGGGAGTTGAATATCTTCTGAAAGGAGTTACTCTTATGAATCCTTCTTCTTCCTGACGCCTATATGTTTCTGTTGGTCGTTGATTCTGAAATCCAAATCTTCTTGGTGGAGGAGTCTCCCTGTAATCTTCCTTGTAGGTCTTCCTATCCCCTTTGATTTTTTATACATAGATTTTTGGATATGTTTCTTGTTCTATTGTTTTGGAGATTGATCCATTTTCTGTCTAATTTTATCCAAGTCCAGACTTGTCATGATGAGGCTTTTGACTGTCGATAATGTCATCCAAAACTTTTGATTTGTTCTGCATATTTTTCTTTTGAATATCCTTTCTTAATGTGAAAATATTTGCTTCCAAATTTCCAATGCTTCTGTCTCTTTCTTCTAGTTTTTCTTTGAGTTCTTCTTCAATTATTTTATCTTCTTCTATTTGAACCTTCAAATTTGTGATCATTTNNNNTTCAATTATTTTATCTTCTTCTATTTGAACCTTCAAATTTGTGATCATTTTTTCTAGTTCCTGAGTGTCTTCCTTCTTGTCTAGTTCTACTTGTAGATTCTTGTTTTTCTTCATTTCTCTTCTTATAAATTCTATGGCACACAACAATTCTTCTCCATAGTCAACTTCTTCCTCTTCATATTCTTCTTCGGTGTCTTCTTTATCAAATTCTTCTACTGCCATGAATATAACTCTTTCTATCTCACTGTCACTGACTTCATCTTCATCTGATGAGGAGATGTCTTCTTTGGTGCATAAGCTTTTATTGAAATCTTTCTTTGTGGTTCTTTTTATTTTATATGTTTGTTTTCTATTTGAGTAATCTTCATCATTCCTCTTATTTTTCTTATGAGGAATTGTTTTAGAAAAATGACCAATACCATCACAATTAAAACAACTCAATGGAAACTTACCTTTATATCTTTCGTTGGTTCTCGTGTTCAATCTTATGACAAAGTTGGCCATTTCTTCATCATCTTCCACGATGTCATTGTTGTTGCTATGTTCTTTTTCCTTTTGATTTCCCTTTTTCTTTGACCTTTTGGATGCTTTGAAAGATGCTTCTTTTATATATGGATTTTCCTATTCAATTCTCATTTCATATGTTGTAAAGATTCCATGTAGTTCATCCATGCGTATTGATTCTATATCTGCTCTTTCTTCTAGTGCTAATATCTTAGGATCAAATCTCATAGGGAGAGATATTAGTACCTTTTGAACAATTAGTGAGATCGGAAGAGC
>CBVK0101108688.1:0-19919 GCA_900067695.1 Picea abies | reverse complement strand
CTCTTCCGATCTCACGTTCTGTCTTGGGAAATTGTTTTGCCTCTGGCTTGACTTCTACCTCAGTCTCTTTGACCTTGCTTCCAGCTCAGCTTCTCTTTATCTTTCTAAGCTATTTGATAAGCATCTTCCACATTTTGAATGGTCATCATTCTCATCTCATCTTGAATGTCATACCATAGACCATTCATGTATCTGGAAACTTTTTCATCATCACTTTCCCAATGACCTCCTCTGATGTTTATCTTGTATAATGGATTCTTTCACTGACATTAGCTTCTGTCTCAAATTCTGCATCCTCCAAAATAGAGTGATTTGATAATCCTTGGGTATAAATTTGGCTTTCATCTTTGCAACCATTCTATCCCAGCTTTTGATTTTCCGCATGCCCTTGCAGCATCTGTCTGCCTGTAGTTCATCCCACCATAGTGATGCATGGCCTTTAAGTCTAGTAACAACATGTTTGACCTTCTTGTATTCCTCGACATCCTCATAGTCAAAGTACTTCTCTAGATATCTAATCTAGTCTAGAAGCTCTTCAACATCCAAGTTTCCTCAATACACTAAAATGTCCATTTTTTCTCCTTTGCTTCTAGATTCATCTTCACTTTTGGCCTCACTGATATCCCCAAAATCAACTATGTACCTTTTTGCTATCTCCATGGCATCAAGCCTGGCACATAACTCGTGTATTTCTCTTTCTCTTGCTAGATCAGGCATTGGCATTGGCCTATCTCTTCTTCTTGGCAGAATGGCTATAAAAAATTCCCATGTTCTCTCTGCTATAGAAAGAAAAGAACTTGTTCTAAGCTTGCATACCACACTAACGCAACACCCCCTACCTTAGTAGGTTCTATGTGACCTCTCGGTCTTAGGATCTTTCCAAATCTTCCCCTAAGTCATATTTACTCTTTGGTTTCCCCACATGGAATAACACACACACAAGGTGTATTCCACAACTGACCAACAAATATGATCGTGTAATGACCCTAGTTGAATAAATGATTAAAGATTATAAAGTAAATTTAATTAAAGAAAATAATTGTGATTAATTAAGTAATACTCTAACTATAGATCACATTTAATGACCTGAGAAGTAAATTTAAAAGATCAATGAAAAATGTTATAAAATGGTTGCATATGCAGAGAAGGGAGCCTATGAATCCTGAGAAGATAAAACATTAAAGGAGGGAGAAGGGACATGCACGAAGGTGGTTGAATAAGTAACTGCATGAGTCAGTGAAGGAGGAATAAGGGAAGGAGGAAGGGTTACACGAGAGAGGGGGAGACGGAGGATGGATTGGAAGGGGTAGATTTTGTTGTGAGCAGAGAGTTTCTGGTGGTGACATTTGATTAGTTGAGGCACCGAGTTGCTAGAGGTTTTGGGCACGGGGGCCAGGATATCCATAGATATCCTAGAGCTAGGTAGTTTTCCTAGTTGGCAGGGAGAACAGTAGTTTTGGGTAGTTATTTTCTTGTTTGTGGTAGGGTTGATCTATGTATCAGGTAGCATTAACGCAACAGCAAGGCAAAGAGGCAACAAAAATTAGCATTAGAACCAGGCACTTGTTATGTTATGAATTTATTTCATTCTGCCATGAATTCAGTAGTTATTGATAAATCTAAGTTACTGAAGTTGTTGTTATAAAAATCAATATCATGCTATGAAGTTTTGTTTCAGTTTATGAAATAAATTTCTTAAGAAACTTAATGATGTTTAGAATTATTTGGCTGTTACATATGGTATCAGAGTGTCTTAGTTCGAAATCTGGGCCTGAGGGCCAAAACCCCGAGTGTTAACTCCAACCACGCTTAAACTACAAACAAATCACGTTCAGTTTGACCCAATATGATTGATACAATATCCAAAAATATACTCAGGTAGTACCCCTAAGTTATCCAAGCAAATAATCTCATATATCACAAGCAACAGCTTTAGGCAATACCCTTTAACTGGATCCTAAATGGATAATATAGTCTCAGTCTGAATATTTAAAGGAACGCCCTTTAAAATAAGTGGCAACAAACCAGATGGTTTGAGGGATCATTTCCCACAAAATGGCCACCCTTAAAGCAACCTGAATAAAGCTATTAAGCACGAAAAAAAAAGATGATAAATTAATTTTATTTGAGCAATACTTGTCAATGAAGTTTCGGATAGAATAGACAGCCACCTGAAATCGATGGAAATGTCAAGGGAAACTTTTATCAAAGGCTTGAAGCTGGTAAGATTCAATAATTACACGAACTATACTAAATAAAATGCAAGAGGATATTTGCAAGACCTTGAAAAGGCCTACTTCACCTCGAACTTACCCAAATAAGGAACTTCCAATGCATAGTCAAAAAAAGGAAATTTAGAAGACTTGTATCGCGTGGGAATAGTGTAAACTAGTTTCCTATACTAGCCTCAGTGAAATTTTAAAATAATGAAAAATCTCAGGAACTATAGACCCATACAAATTCTAACCTTGCCAAGAAAGCAATTTTAATACTACATAATGTTTTATGCAACTAATCGATTAGCTCGAATGAGAGCTGTCTATTACATGGGAGAACCGATCTGAGCCATCAGATCTCAGGCGAAATCCCATCAGTCGTTAGATCTCGAGAATTTGCGCAGGGTTTAAGTCCTAGTGTGCAGAGGAGGAGTCCTGGAAGAGTCATCAGGATATCAGAGTCATCGAGATATCAGAGTCATCAGGGTTTTGTTAAGCCAGAGAATCGAGAACTTGTAGTTCTTGAAATCCTGAGAAAGGATCCTAGCTGTTGATCTCGGCAGGACACACATCAACATTCTGGGGAGACATCGGGATTTTTACCCATCGGGAAATTGGGGTTTTCAAATACAAAGAAACCTCATCGCTGGGAATTGCGATCTGCGATATCCCGACAGTGATGTAAGAGTTGTGGTACCACTAGAGTTAGAGTGGAGGACAGGTGTCCATCATCCGGGAAGAGTTGGGAACTCTGTGAGTAAGAGGTTAGGAAATCCATAGAGAAAATCATGATACAATCAGAGCCGTCCATCTGTGGATAGGTGGCAACCAACGAGAAACATTGGTGTTTGTCCCCATCAGGAAATCAGGAATTCCGTGGACATAGGCACATTGGTATCAAAACCTCGAAACAGCGAGAAGCGATTAGGACCATCCATTCTTAGGATGTGTGGCAGTGATCGGAGCCATCGAGAAAAGTCCCAACAGGAGGTCGTCCATTGGGCCATCGCGAAGCGAGATGTCGCGGGTTTCGTGGACAAGGTGTCCATACACGACGAAATCATGAGTCCTGAAAGCTTGATGTAATTAACTTAACTCTTAGCCCTTCATCAAAAGAATTAATTAATGGATGTTTAATTAGGACTTAATCACATCGCGAAATCGAGATATCGGAGTTTTTCAAGGACATAGAATGCTCACATGTTGGAGTCGCGATTCACAATATCCCAACAAAAGTTTTGAACCGTCCATCGGCGAGGACACGTGGCGAGTGATCCTAGAAAGTCAGAGTTCGGGATATCATAGTTTTTGGAGTAGTGAAAATCTTGCACAATGGAATCACGATCCGCAATTTCTTGACACGGTCGGAGCCGTCCGATTTGAGGGACGCGTGTCCGAGGATCTAAAAGAGTCGGGGTTCTGTATTTCAAGGTTTCTGCATACAAAGGAATTGTTGCATTGGAAGTTGCAATTTTGTGATACCCAATAGAGCGACAAGGAAATGGTGACGTGGAGGAGAGAGCTCACATGTGCATCAGGGATCGACATTTCAGGATTCTTGGTGACGAGAAAATCACGGCAGGAGAAGTCGCAAAACCCCAAATCTCGACATAGAGTTTGACAGTGGTCACATGGGAAAGGGTCGTATGGGCCCAGAACATAGCCAAGAGGGGCTAAAGCCTAATGAGGCGCATCGAGATATCGAGAATCCCTTAGGAACGGGATTCATGCAAATCGATAGTGCGATATCTGAAATCTCGATAAGGGATAAGACTGCGGTCACAAGGTGAGGTCATGTGGATCGCGAGCATAGCTTAAGAGGATAAGGTGCTAGGAGCATATCGGGAATCGGGGAATTGCAAGCCCTAAGGACTTGTGTGGTTCGACATTTGGAACCCCGAAACTCCGATGTAGGATAGGGTCGGGGTCACATGGAATGACGGTCATATGAGGGGGATGTCTAGCCTGGAGGGCTAGCACATAAAGTGCCATATCGGAGATCGGGAGTCTATGAAGATAGGAAACTCTTGGTATCGGGCATAAGGAAACCCTGAAACCCAAAATTTAAGTGGGGAATTTTACAGTTAGGAGCAAAGGGACGTGAGCAATACAAAAGACAATGTAAATGCATCTAACTACATGCATATGCACATATGAATAAATTTATTAATATAAATGAAATAAATTGAAAGAAAAATACCAAAATCCGTACAGGGCTGGAATTACAAGCAAATCATTCTGTTTCAAAAGAGGAAATCACCATTCATTACAACAATGTAAGGAAGGTTTACGCAATTTCTTAATTCGAATAACCTTGCATTTTTCATGAAGGTACTAGAACTATGCACAACATGTGAACTGAATCGTACCTCTTACCATAGCTGAGGGAGAGCTCCGCAAAGTGTACAGACAGGGGATTGGTTCCCAACATTTCAAGGAGACTAGACTCTAGGTCCTGGATCTTGTCAGTGGCCACATCAATATACTTTGTTTCTGCAAAACGAACTGGAGCATATACAACAATAACCAACGCAAGCGAAGTACTCAGAACAACCGTGAGGATGTGAGCCATGGCAAGGGAAATCTAGGAAGCCTCTGAACAAAGCAAAGACAGATCTGTGGAAGACAAAGAATGATGTGAGAAGGGTCTCAGTGAGTGGGAAGGATGCGTAGGGATTCGAAGAGCTGACAGGTGTAGAATTTGGGGGTTAGATATGAGGGAGCTTGAGGAAGCCAGACCGGCACATGGAACCCATGCGCGCTCGCATCATTGTGTGTCTGATTACTAATTTTTTATAAAAAAAAAATAATAATATAAATTATTTAAAGTAAATTGAATAATTTAGTATAAATAAAGGTCATGTTAGTTAAAATTAATGAAAGGTTAATTGGGTTGAGAATTACTTAAAGTAATTAAGTATTTATTTAAGTATAAGGTTAATCTACCTTAAAATTCGATGTTGACCAAGCTTAGATGATTAATCCTAACCCAAACCTAGCCAATTCCCCTGATGGAGTAATGTCTATTTACAGACAAGTAAAGAAAACTTACGCCTAACCTTGTTTCTAAGTTTAAGTAGCACCAATTTGAAATGTTCTGGAACTCATCCTGATAACTTTGGGGTGATGTAGGCTAAGTCATACAAGATGGTTAGGACTCGAAGGGGTCGAGGTAGGGGAGTGTCGTCATGGGCACCACCAACGCCACCCACACCATCAACACCATCAACACCATCAACACCATCATACTGTGCTCGTTGGAAGCCATTAATGAGACTTTAAAGGGGCACCAACCAGCAAGGACTGAAGTGGAACTCCCACCATCTGGTATGGGTAATCCAGAAGCATCAAGGAACTCAAGGGGAGAATTTCCACCTGAAGACATCACACGAGAGTTGCAGAAGATAAAACTTCCAGAGTTTGCCGGAGGTCGTGCCAGTGAACGCACAGAAGCATGGTTGGAAGGCATGACAAGGTGTTTTTCCTTAAGGGACTATGCATCCAATTCAAAGGCCAAGATCACAATTTTCCGGTTAAGAGATAGCACCTTGAACTGGTGGGGCAACTTGGAAAGACAACTACATCTTACCCCAGACACAGTAGCTTGGGAACTTTTGAAGGAGAGGTTCTGAAGGAAATATCTACCATCATACTACGAGGAACAACAAGTAGGGGAATTTCATGCTTTAGTACAAGGAAATAGAACTGTAGAAGAATACGAGATCAGGTTTATGGAACTGGTCAAGTATGTTTCGTATATGGACAATGACCAACAACAGGCAGAGCACTTCGTTTATGAATTGAACCCGAAGATAAGATCTATGGTGCGGATGTGGAAGAACACATGAACTTAATAGAGGGTACGAGATCGACATTTCCACATCATCTTGGATGCGTAGGAAAGACCCTGAGGACATTTCCTAGAGGAGGGGGCTCAAGGCCACCACGTTATGGTAACAGAGTCATGCCAAGGATAGTAGCTGCAGGGATTTCAATAGTATCTAGTGCAGCATCTCGTTCGTCGCCAACAGTGTAGATAGGTCCACGACCATCTCGAGGAACAACTAGTAGGGGTAGGGGTTCCAGGGGAAGGAACTAATTTAGGAAACAATCACCTAACAGTGCACCGGTTCAATCTCATATTTCCTGTTGGAGATGTGAAGGACCCCATTACGAACGGGACTCTCCAGAGTTACAATCAGGGTTTGTGCATAGATATGGAAAGGAACCAATGGGGAGGTCAAGTAGCAACCACCAAATTTACGCAGTGGTTAATAACTGCTAGGCTGAACATCAATCCACTGTAGTGGAGTCATCAAGTACGCTAAATCATATTAATGTTAAGATTTTGTTTTATTCTGGTGCGACAGATATTTTCATTTCACCATCTGCATTAGAAAAGAGTGGCTTGACAACCTATGAGCACGATGACTTTAAACAAGTCGAGATGGCTTCGAGGGACAAACAAGCTATAGGACCTAGTGTCGATAATTGTATAGTATACCTAGAAGTGTGCACTACCAGGTTGAAGGTATACGTCACTACTCTTGGGACGTATGACCTAATCATTGGAATGGATTGGTTAGAAGCTCATCGAGCTTTGGTAGATTGTTTCTCAAAGAAGGTGCTTTGTATTGATGTTGAAGGAAGACCGATAGAGATCCAAGGTGTACAGAGAAAAGTATCATTACGCTTTATATCAACTATTAAGGTCAAGTGATGCTTGAGACAAGGGTGTTGACTTTATGTAGTGGAGGCAGTGAAATAAAGGAAGGCCCAGTTGAAGGAATTACTAGATTTAGGGCTAGTAAGGCCCAGTGTCTCACCTTGGGGCTCACCGGTAATTTTTGTAAAGAAGAAGGATGGATCCTTATGACTGTGTATAGACTACAGGGACTTGAACCATGCTACAGTGAAAAATAGGTACCCAATGCTGCGAATAGATGATCTCTTCGATCAGATGAAAGGAGCAGCGGTATTCTCAAAGATCAATTTGCGATCTGGGTATCATCAGTTAAGGATTAAGGAAAGTGATATCCCAAAAACTGCCTTTTGAACTCGGTCTAGACATTACGAGTTTGTTGTAGTACCTTTCGGATTGACTAATGCGCCAGTAGTATTCATGAGCCTCATGAACGACATATTCCTAAAATACTTAGATCGATTTGTACAAGTTTTTCTGGATGACATTCTCATCTATTCTAGGAATGAAAGAGAACACGAGGAACACTTGCGAATAGTGTTGTCTTGCCTTAGGGAGAACAAATTGTATGGGAAGTTATCGAAGTGTTCCTTCTTCTAGAAAGAGGTCCACTATTTAGGTCATATCATTTCAGGTGAAGGAATCTCAGTGGACCTAGAAAAGGTAAAGGCCATTCTGGAATGCCCAGTGCTGAAAAATGCACATGAGGTAAGAAGCTTCATGGGGCTAGCGGGTTATTACTAGAGATTTGTGGAAGGATTCTCAAAAATAGAGAAACCCATCACCACCTTGCAATGCAAAGGGGTCAGGTATGAATGGACAGAAGAATGTGATAGCACATTCATTGAGCTTAAGAGGTTACTAACTAGTGTGCTAATTCTACGAGTGTCAGATATGGAAAAGGACTTCATGGTCTACACAGATGCCTCGAAACAAGTGTTGGGGGTCGTGCTAATGAAGGATGGAGGAGTGATAGCTTATGAGTCAAGGAAGTTGAAGAAGCACGAAGAGTTATATGCGAATCATGATTTAGAGTTGGTAGCTATAATGCTAGCTCTGAAACTTTGGAGGCACTATCTTGTGGGGTGAAATTTTGAGCTCAAGACAGACCATCAAAGTTTAAAACATCTCTTCACTCAAAGAGATTTGACTTCCAGGAAAAGGCGATGGAGTGAGTTTATGAGTGAGTATGATTTTGGTATTTCATACATAAAGGGGAAGGAAAATGTTTTCTCACATGCCTTGAGTAGGAGACCACGTATCTTCTCCTTGGTACCCTTGAAGGTCAATCTGAGGGGACAGGTTTTGAAACAACTACTAGAAGACAGTTGGTATTTAAAGGTTACTTCAGACCTCCAGATCAGGAGGAAGATAGACCCAAAGTATGAAGGATATAATCTAGAAACAGACAGATTGTTGAGATATCGAGGAAGGATGTACATCCCGAAGAATGGGGATATTCGAAGCATCATACTGAAAGAGGCCCAAAGATCACTTTACTGCGCACATCTGGGTGTGAAGAAGATGTACGCGGAGATGAAGAAACTCTTCTTTTGGGTAGGCATGAAGTGCGATGTAGTCCATTTCGTCGCCAGATGCCTAGAGTGTCAACAAGTGAAGGCTGATCACCACCACCCGGTAGGCCTCCTACAACCACATGATTTCCCTATGTCCAAGTGGGAAGTCATCTCAATGGATTTTGTTGTAGGGTTGCCACTCACGTCTCATAGACACAATGCCATTCTTGTGATAGTGGATAAGTTAACCAAGAGTGCTCATTTCATTCCAGTTAGAGACACCTAGGATGTCACTGATATGGCATGAGTGTTCATAAGTGAAGTTATCCGTTTGCACGGGATACCTAAGAAGATTATTTCAGATAGGGACTCCAGGTTCACTTCTAGATTCTAGACAAGTTTACAGTCAACGTTCGAGACTCAGTTGAGCTTAAGCACAACTTATCATCCTGAAACAAATGGGAAAACTAAGAGAGTAAATCAAGTTATGGAAGACATGCTTAGGATGTATGTAATGGATAATCAAACCCAGTGGGAGAAGTACCTACCTTTGGTAGATTTTGCCTACAATAACAGTTATCATAGTTCCATCGAAATGCCCCCATAGGAAACTTTGTATGGAAGGCCATATAGAACACCATTGAGTTGGGATAGATTAGAAGACCGAGTAACAGTTGGGCCAGAATTGATTCAGGAAATGGAGGAACAGGTGATTCAGATTAGGCAGAGACTAAAGGAAGCACAGGATAGACAGAAAATTTATGTGGATGCACACAGGACCGACCGAAATTATGAAGTGGGAGACCAAGTTTCCATTCGTATCAGACCTAATAAGAGTACCATACAGTTTGGGAATGGGACAAAGTTGTCACCTCAATTTATAGGGCCATTTAAGTTTCAAGAGAAAATTGGACATGTTGCCTATCATCTCATGCTGCCACCCCACTTGCATAAAACTCATAATGTCTTTCATGTATCTGTTTTATGTCATTATGTTGCTGATGAATCACATAAACTAAATTAGAAAGAATTGAAGGTATCGGACGTGGGAACCCTCACGGTAGAACCGTTACGCATACTGGACCATAGAGTCCAACAGCTCAGAAGCCGTCTGGTAGACCATGTTAAGGTCCAGCGGGACAAGTATAGTCCAAGATCTGCTATTTGGGAGGATGCTGAGACACTATGGCGAGACTATCCCTCACTATTTTGACCACCTTGAGAACATGTTTCTTGAAGGTGGGGTGTAGGTAACACCACCTTTTGACTTAGATGACCATGATTACCTGAGACCTATATACTTTATTTCCTAGTCAGAATGAAACTGTTAAGTGATACACTTAAACTTCAAACTTATGAACTGTAATGAATGTTTAAATGTTATTAATGATGATGCATGTAATGTGATCTATTATGTGAATGTAAATTTTACAAATATTTAAATGTTATTGATGATGATGTATATGATGAAACATATTGTGAGAAAGTGAAATTGTTGAATGTTTAAATACTATTAGAATGATGTTGGATATGATGAAATCTATTTTGGGAAAATGATAATCTTATGAATGGGTGATGAGTTTGAATTATGGATATTATGAAATCTAATTCTAATTGGAAAACTGTGATGTTAATGTATCGGTACGGGGATACCAAATTGAAATGATGGTAGTATGCAATTATATGATGATAATGCATAGAAATGTATGAGTTTGTGTTGCAGACTAATCTGCAGGTTATGGGCTATGAAATAGCCAAGAGAGAATGATGATGAAAGTGGATATCAAGACCACTAACCGAGAAACATTGTGGTATGAATAATGTATGTGAAATTTATATTGATTTGGATGCATTGCTATGATATGTGGACCAGTGCATGATTTTGGTACTAATACTTCCCAAAACCAAATAAACGATGACAAAACCTCCAGCAACACGGTTCCCCTGTATGTTCCATTGTAGGGTGTTGACCCTAGTTTTGATAGGAGGGGTGGAGGCATTTCCCATCGAGTATCCTCCATTGTAGGGTGTTGACCCTAGTTCTGATAGGAGGGGTGGAGGAATTTCCCATCGAGTATCCTCCATTGTAGGGTGTTGACCCTAGTTCTGATAGGAGGGGTGGAGGCATTTCCCACCGTGTATCCTCCGAAACCTGAAGTCATGGGAGAACGGTTCTAGTTCACACTCCCCAAGACGTGTGATGATGACTTTCAGTTGCCTTCTAGGGAAGCTTGGTAGAGATAGCGACACTTCCACTTATGGGTTCTATTTGGAGTTAGGTCAATATAGTTGACGCTCCAAGATAGTCTAGCAGAGAAAGGATAGGAATGGAGCTGGAAGTAGGTTAGGGAGGAAGGATGAGTAGTAATAGTTGTGACAATATGGAGATTTGTCTTGTGGTGGAATTGATGTCTTCCCTTCCTAAAAAAAAATAAAAATAAAAAATAAAAAAAATAAAAAAATAAAAAAATGTATGTATACATGGATATTCATTGTGACCTAACTAAACCACAGTTGTTTAAAATAAATTATTGAACCAGATAATTGTGATTAAAGAATTTCTCAAACAATTGATTGATTGTTGACTTTTATAAAAGACTAGTCTTGTTGACTGGATTGCATGCATGCATAAATTACTAAAGGATGATAGTTTGATTATTAGTACATGCACGAGACTTGCATGTACTAGCTACACATGCATTTCTTGTACATATACACTAGTATGTATGAGCTTTCGTGACTTACTTGCTGATAATGTCAGTTACTTGTTGTGAATGTGTGAACCATGCTCTTTTCCTTTGTACCATCAGATACCTTAAACTTCGGGACGAAGTTTCTTGAAGGGCAGGTGTATGTAATGACCCTAGTTGAATAAATGATTAAATATTATAAAATAAAATTAATTAAAGAAAATAATTGTGGTTAATTAAGTAATACTCTAACTACAGATCACATTTAATGACCTGAGAAGTAAATTTAAAAGATCAATGAAAAATGTTATAAAATGGTTGCATATGTAGAGAAGGGAACCTATGAATCCCGAGAAGATAAAACATTAAAGGAGGGAGAAGGGACATGCATGGAGGTGGTTGAAGAAATAACTGCATGAGTCGGTGAAGGAGGAATAAGGGAAGGAGGAAGGGTTACACGAGAGAGGGGGAGATGGAGGATGGATTAGGAGGGGCGGATTTTGCTGTGAGCAGAGAGTTTCTAGTGGTGACATTTGATCAATTGAGGCATCGAGTTGCTGGGGGTTTTGGGCATGGGGGCCAGGATATCCATAGATATCCTGGAGCTAGGTATTTTTCCTAGTTGGCAGGGAGGACAGTAGTTTTGGGAAGTTATTTTCTTGTTTGTGGCAGGGTTGATCTATGTATCAGGTAGTAGGAAGGCAGCAGCAAGGCAAAGAGGCAACAAAAATTAGCATCAGAACTAGGTACTTGTTAAGTTATGGATTTATTTCATTCTGCCATGAATTCAGTAGTTATTGATAAATCTAAGCTACCGGAGTTGTTGTTATAAAAATCAATATCATGCTATGAAGTTTTGTTTCAGTTTATGAAATAAATTGCTTAGGAAGCTTAATGATGTTTAGAATTATTTGGTTGTTACAGATCGCGGATTTTCTTTTCCTTTTGGGATTTTGGATTTCACAATTTCGCAAATCCTGTTGTCGAGACCCTCGTCTCTTCAACCTTTGAAACCCCAAATGTCAACGAGGGTTGACTTCTCCAATGTGCGTAACACACACCTCTTGTTTCCACTTATTTTCATCTTTTCGGAACTTGATTGATCGACCAACACTCATTCCTCTTCCCTTATGATTTTTCAGTTTCTGAAATTTCCCCTTTTGGTGAGATCGAAGGTCTTTCAGGATTTTCCCCAAAGATTGACCACTCTCTTGACATATGTCACACGTATCCTCCAATTAATGGTTAGGAACCACCTTTCGACTTTTTCCTTTTCATGATTTTGGGAGTTGCGTTGACATGCAAATCTGTCTCTTGACTCTCGAAACCCCAAAACCCGACTAGGCCCATGGCTATTGTCCTTCAATGTTATGAGAATATTTTCCTTTCACTCTTCGGGATTTCATGACTTGCGAGATACACAGCAGAAAGGTTCCTCAGCTCCTGAAACTCCAATCTCTGAATTCAAGAAACCTCGCCACCAATGTGATCTATGGATGAGATCATCTATGATCTGATGACTCTAGATCTTTCATCTTTTCCTGAAACAGGAGTTTGAAAATCTTGATTCGAAAGATCGCTGCCTCCTCTACTTCCCGACACTCGAAGTGCCGAAATGTTGAAATCTCAAAATTCACCCCAAGGCACGTCGCGTTTCACAACTTCGGTATTTTCAATGCTAAGCCCCCTGGCTCCTTGTCATCAAGATTCCCAGTATGTTGAACCCCGATATGTCAAAATGTTGATGTTTCACACCAAAGGCATATCGTGTTTCGCGACTTCAGGATTTTCAGTACTAAAGTCCCGGTTCTTTATCATCGAAATTCCCGGTATGTCAAACCCTGAAATACCGAAATCTCACACTTGATTATCGTTTTTGCAAATCGGGAGTTTGAGTGACTAAGGGTTTTGACCTGCACTACCAACTTATGGGTCCCAAATTCCCGAAATAATTTGATGGTTCAAATAGACCACGATCAATGATCCACATTGATTCTTGATGTCAGGGTGGTTATCATTCCATTTTCACATTAAGATTTAAGAATGCTCTTATTTTCCAACATTTCAAATTAAAATTCTCATTTAAAAGGGAAATAATATGATCATAAACAATTGTTATCACCCCTTAGTGAAAACTTATGCCCTGATCAATTTATTTTTTTAAGACCTCTACTTGAACCACATACCAAAATGAAGAGCTACAAAGTTTGAATTCAAATGTAATACAATATGAAAAAAAATAAATCTACAACTAAACTTTCTCTTATAGCTAATAAAACCACGGGTGGATCTATCACCATTTTCAGTGTATTTAATATCATAGAAATTGTCAATATTCTTTTACTTACATATTGTGAATATTCTTTGACGTGAAACTGTTTAATATTTTGTTTGATAATTATTATTTATATCATATTACAAAAAATATAATTATATATTTCAAATTGTGTGTAGCAAAAATAACAAAATCCCATAAAAAATTATACAATAAGTTTGTAAAATATTTTCGAATTCAAATTTTTAAGATAAACACTTTATAAAATATTATTAATATGACAAATTAAATTATCATTATATTTTATATTTCACTTTACCTTAATATTTGTTTCAATTAAACTATTGCATACATATTTACTTTTATAATTTTAAGTTAATATATCTGATTGAACTAGAAAAGTTGAATTGTATTGAATTTTATATTATATTTTACTTAAATTTCATTAGGTTATTATATACATATTTGATTTCATGATTATAAGATAATATATCTAATTGAACTTAAATATTTTTATATTTTATGCGTGTATATAAATAAAAAAAATGAGGTAAAGTTTTCATTGACATTGGGAATATGTAAAACAAGTGTAAATTCTTTGTAATTGGGTAGTCACCCAACACCATGTGTTTTTTTTGAAATTTGGAAATTTAAATTTAATTTTTAAAGGATAATAATTATACCGTTGAATAATGACAGAATTATAAATTCAATGGTTAGTTTGAATTCCTATGACATTCTAACGGATAATAAAATTCAACGATCTCCTTCAGTTTATCATTTTATTTGCTTTTCTTTCTTTGCTTTTTGTTTTTTTGCGTTCTGTAAGTGGCCTTAGCTCTTTGCCTTTTATTTTTTTCCGTTCTGAAAGTGGCCTTAGCTCTTTGCTTTTATCTATTTGTTCACTCTCTCAGGGATTATTGGGAAGCACTATTTTCTTTGTGCATTTGTGGGGGTGGAGCGTTCTGTTGTGTGTATGTCTGCATTCCTTAATCTTTCAGAGAGCAAGCTCACAGGACCTATTACGAAGACCTTCATGCAGCTGAAATGCCTACCCTTGCAGAACCTGATGAAACCATGAGTCGAAGGGTTCTCTGATGAATCATAGCCCTACTGAAGCTAGGAACCTTGATGTTCTGGAACAATTCTCTACGGGCACCCTCCTGTGAAAGCTCGAAAGGAGTCAAAAGCTCACATGGGGTAATAATTTCACCAGGACGATTCCACACGATCTTAGGTAATATTTCCACGAATTTCAATGCGTTTCCTCCCCCCCCCCGNNCCCCACAAGTTCTTCAACTTCTCCTACAACAATTTGTTCTTTGCCAAGCGTTTTTCAAGCACATGAATACTAGTGCTTTTGTTGGTAACCGATAACACTATGGGGAATCGAAGCTTCGATTATCTTTGTTCGGTTGAATGAGTAATGATCGAACATATAATGCATAGACACACTCAAAAGAAGCAGCCGATAAAACTCCAACTCAGCTCTCCAGTTTTCAGGTACATTTCTCTTCTGCTAATGCATAGACACACTTAAAATGGCAATCCTGCAGGAACATTTAAGAATAGAATATTAAATTTATTTATTAAGCAGAAAGTACCAGATCATATGCATATAAAGTTTAATTGTTTGACTGTATTGTTTGAGGATGGAAAATAGGTTCTAAGAGAGTTAGACGATAAATTTTTATTATATATCAGTGGAAGAGTTCTATTCAATATAAAACATAGGTATTTTCTCGTTCAAATTACACAGGGAAAATCAATGCTTCTATAGGATCCCCAATCTCAACGGCTTATGTAGAATGACGGCTTATGTAGAATGACACGTTACATCTTATCGTAACAAAATATGTAACTGAATCGTGTAAGTAATGATTCCATATATAAGTGAAACTGAATCGTGTAAGTAATGATTCCATATGTAACTAAATCGTGTAAGTAATGATTCCATATTGATATTTCAAAACAATTATATTTTTCCGCCATGCTAATATCCCACTTCCAGCTCATTTTTTTTTTTTTCTTATACCTCATATTCAATCTAATGACTTCTCTGGTTTCTTGTTTTTCTTTACTTTTATTTTTTACGTTTTAACATGGACTATTTTGTAGAGCTTTATACAGACCTCCAAAAGAAAAATTGTAGGGAGGCGTTTAGGGTTTGAAGGAGAAACGCTTAAAACAAATATGGCTTTGGTCAATGGATTTATTGTAGCATTTTTACTTTTTAATAGGGTTTCTAATAAAAGAATATAAAGCTATAAGTTGCTGGCACAAGTCACCCACCATATTTTAATATTTTATTGAGTTTGAGCTTAGCTGCAAAGCATGATAACAACCTCAAAAGAACTGATAAATCCAAACTGAATTTTTGGGAATTTGTGAAAATCAAAAAGTGAAATAAACTGAACTTTTTGGAACTTGTCAAAATCAGGTGGATAAACTGAACTTTGGGAATTTGTGAAAATAAAAAAGTGAAATAACATGATAATCTCTAAGCATGATAAGTGAAAAAGCATTATAAGCTCTAAGGATAAGCTCTAACCTAAATCCTTCTTTTTAGCACAACAGCCTCCTAAACTCGCTCCACCCACTAAACGTCAAGACAAATGAGGCATTCATTGTGGGAACATTAGATTATATGTGTGTTATGCTTAATGGATTTGACTGTAATGCTTTATATACCCATTAAATATTATTTTATATTTTTCATTTAACATTTGCAATTTAGTAAATAAATTATATTTTAAACAGTAAATACATAATTCTAATAGAAAATTTTATTCTAATTATTTTGTGTTTTTGGATATTTTTTGTTTAATTTTATTGGAAATCTTTCTAGAAATTATTGAATTTATAGATTTGAATAGTTAATTCTATATAATCTAAGTGCTCTATGAATTTTTAAATGGGTTGAATTCATTTCTGCGTTCACAAATATAATCTAAAAAACATAAAATTGTGATTTAATACAAGTTTATATCACTAAATTATAACTGAAAAACCAAAATGTAAAATAAATAAACTCCTAACTAAATCTTAAAGATTAACAATTTTAGAAATTCATATCTATATTTTTTACAATATATCGTGACTGTGTCAATATTTTTTACAATATGTGAATTTTGAATGAATAACTATATGTGTTTAACAAACATCAACTATAATATATGGATTGTTTGTAGGTTTAAATGTAAGGATTTGTTAGTATAATTGTTTTTTTTTTTTTAATTTAAAAGAAAAATATAAGAATTTAAAAAATTAAAGTTTTTAAATTTTAAATATATTGTATTAATGATTTATATTTAAATTTGTAAATTTTTATGATATAAAATTTTTATGATTTTTATATTATAATTTTATTTAAGTATTTAGTTGTATTTAATAATTTATAGTTTATTTTCATTTAATTAATTAAGTAAACTTTCAAATTTGTATATAGTTTTTTATGTACATTGAATATTTTATTGTGTTGTGTTTTAACTTAAAATATGTATTATTTGTTATTTTTTATTGTAGATAAAATTATATTTTTTTAATTTTTGATAAACTCATTATTTATGTTAGTTTTTTTTTTTTTTTTCAAAGTAAAAGTGGGACCTTCCTATTAAAGCTTCATTCAAAAAGAGGATACATGGCAGATAGGAGCCACGTGTCCTGCCTGTGAAGGAAACCAGGACACCTGGCTATCACACTGTAACAGGTCCAAAAATTATGGAAAACATAGAGCCACCCTGCCCATAGGAAACCAGGGGGTATATTCTTAACTAACAGTAGTTTGATAATGGAGTTTCTAGGGCTATCCAGACTAACAACTAGAGGACTACTGTCCTGAGAAAGTACAACAACAAACATAGAGAAAAGCATGCAAACTCTAAGACCTTTTATCCGGGGCTCGCCTTGTCGTCCTGTGCTTCTGCTGCACGAGCTGGAATGGCGAATTCCTGTGCACGGGTAGGACATAGTCACTTGGGCAGATTGTTGGAGTAAGCTGCAAACAACATGTCCAGTCGCTGGCTTGCGCAGACCGCTTGGAGGATTTGGTCTTTGACTAGGCTTCTGAGTTCAAAGATAAGCTGCAACTGCTCCGGGAGTAAAAGAGGTGGCGAGGGTGGCCTCATCTACTTGTCATCACTTCCTAGACATTCTGCATCCTAGGCTGTACCGACGGCCATACACTGCTCCTCTTCTATGATGCAGTGTTCTGGGCCTGGGTCCAAGGAGGCTTTAGCACAGGAGTCGAAAAAGGTTCTGTCGGGAGGAGTAATTCTAGAGCGAAAGACACGGGCATGGGGGTCCCAATCATCCGGGAAGGTGACCATTTTCTTGTTCAAAAAATCCGGTGGGAGCTAAATGCTCGAATCCTCTTCCACGATTGTGCCAGGAGGTGAATCTGCTGCCCGAATTTCCTGCCATCGACGTCGTCTGACTAGAGTCACTGCACTCTGAAATTCTCTGTGTCTTTTCCTTCTAGAGGCAGCTGCATACCAGCCAACCCCTCTTCGTGGTCGCCACCTCAAACGCAGCATAGCTGGAACAGAGGTGAGAGCCAAGTCGCCTCACTGCACAGAAAACTGTTCGAGCACAATGGAGCCCTCGAGAAGGTTGATGGGCAAATAAACCACAATAAACACCATTAAAGCCATGAGCTTAATGCTCTGGCTGGTCGGACCGATGGCGCTCGTGCTTAATAGCTTCATGTTATAGAGATGGATGGAGCTGATGCGCACAATGAATCGCAGAGTGTGTGGGGAGGATGGGTAATAAAGTCCCCCCGCCTCCCCTCGCCACCTCCCCTTGCCACCTCGCCTCACCATCCTGGACTCGTGTCACCCCATACGGGGCATTACTTATGTTAGTTATTTTACATGGGGTATTTTTTTTTTTTAATGGTGTTATGTAAATTTATTATATGTTTGTTGTCATTTTGTTAATTTATTTTAATTGCTTTGTGTTTTCTATTAAAATTATCTAATTTTTACTTTAATTAACATAATGGATCCATGATTCTATATTCCATATTCAAAAATGGATTTGAGTAAGTTATATATTGTTGTATTATAAATTTGTTCAAAAAATTATTTTCATTTTATGCAAGGAAGTATTATGTGAGGCTTGGGCCTTTGGTTATATAAAATCTTAGGCTTAAGTTTAGGCTTATTGTTAGGTATTTACACTTAAGGTTAAGCTATTATAGGGTAACCTAGTCTATATAGGTTAGGCTAGATGAGTATATGTAGGTTAGGGTAAAGTAGGCTACACTAGGTTAAGGTGATATGGGCTAGGTTAGGCTCGCCTAGCCTAGTAGGTTATTGTAGGGTAGGTTATATTAGGCTAAGGTAGGATAGTTTAGGACAAACTAAGCTAGGATAGGTTAGGTGAGGTTAATTTATGCAAGGCTAGGCAAGGTTAGTTTAAGATAGGCTAGGTTAGGGCAGGGTAAGTTTAGGTTAGGATAGGCTATATTAGGGTAAGGTTAGGATAGGTGAGGGTATATTAGGGTAGGATAGACTAGGCTAAGTTAAGATACACTAACGTAGGTTATGACAAGTTCAGCTAGGATAGGGTAGGCTAGGTTGAAGGTTAAGCCAGGTTAGATTAGGTTAAACCATACTAATTTAGGGTAAGGTTAGGTAGTCTACTTTAGGGTTGGTTTAGGTTCGACTAGGTTAGGATAGGCTTGAGAGAAAATGAGGGAGGAAGAAAGAGGAGGGGTCGGGGAGGGCAGGCAAGGAGGGAGATAGGGAAAGAATGGTGGGGAAGAGAAAGAGGTGGGGATAGAGAAAGAGGCACATAGAGAGGGAGATAGGGGGAGAGAAAGGGTGTGACATGGAGAGAGAGTGTGAGGGAGGGAAAGAGAGAGGAAGATATAGGAGGGATGGAGAGAGAGAGAGAGAGAGAGAGAGAGAGAGGGTGTGAGTGTGAGAGAGAGAGAGGGATAGAGGGATAGAAAGAGGGGGGGATGGAGAGGGAGAGAATGGGAGAGGGGAGAGGGAGAAGGGAAAGGGAGGGAGGGGTAAAGAGGTAGGGAGAGAGGGATGGGAAGAGACATGGGGATAGAGAGAGAGAGAGAGAGAGAGAGAGAGAGAGAGATAATATTAGGGAGCGAGGGAGCAAAAGAGGAAGGGAAGGAAAGATAGAGAGAGAGAGAGAGGGACACATATAGAGAGAAAGAGAGAGATGGAGAGGGAGATGGAGAGAGAGAGAGAGAGGGAGGGAGAGAGACATGGTAAAAAATAAAGAGAGAGGGGGGAAGAGGGAGAGAGAGGGAGAATGAGAGGTAGAGATGGAAAGGAGAGAGTGGGATGGAGGGAAGGGAGAGAATATGAGAGATAGAGAAACGGAAGGAAGTAGGGAAGGAATTAGGGAGAGGGAGAGAGAGAGAGAGGGAGGGTGGGAGAGGGAAGGAAGGAAGGAAGGATAGAGAGAGGGGGAGAGATAAAGAGAGAGAGATATAGGGTGGAGAGCGGGGGGGGAGAGAGGTGTAGAGATATAGGGAGGGTGAGAGGGAGA
>CBVK0101108686.1:0-19964 GCA_900067695.1 Picea abies | reverse complement strand
TTTGAATTGAATGTAATTTAATTTCTTAGGATGGTGAGCCATGGAAGTTGTGCCGTTGAGTAGGCATTAGATAGGATCATCTTTAATGCCAAGATAGGCTAAGATCTAGATCCAGATGTTGGACTAGACAGCCATTGATTGTAATTGATTAGAGTAGGTACACTTGGAGGGAAGCACTTGATGAGCCCCTTAGGTAAAAGATATTTTCATATCTCATTTTGAGTTAGTTGGGTTAGAGAAGAGAAGAGCTGAGGAGAGCTCAAGAAAACCTTGTACAAATAGGCATTTTCCATTTTAATAGAATACAAAAGCAGTTTTTCCTACACATGTTTTGTCTTATATGCATGTCTGTAAGTGTTCCATATATATGTTGTGAATGTATGATTGTTGAAGCATTCTGCAGGAGTGTGTTTGATTTTAGGCTGAGGGTCTTTTTGGTTTCATGCCAGGAGGGCGTGACAGAGCACTATGGTCTCTAAATACCAGTGCATAGAGGATGCACTTATGAACTCTGAGGAGTTAGACAAAGATGTGTTGAGGCACAGGACTGAAGTCAACAACTCAGGAGGAAGACCTCAAGGTTGTTGAACACCTTGGAGGCAAGGCTGTGTAGAAGAATAAATAGTTGCAGACAAAATCTCTTGGGAGTTCTGTAAGGCTCTGCCAAGTGGGCATTGAGTAGGTGCAAAGAATGCACAGAAGAAGAACTCTGTTGTGAGTTCAGGAGATAGAATCACTAAAGATTCTTAGAGCTCTGCCAGGTGGACATTGAGCACAAGCATAAGGTGCAATTGAGGAGGACTCTGCTAAGAGTTGAAGAGGGAAGCCGAATCATTGAGATTCTGAGAGCTCTGCCAACAGGGAATTCGAGTAGGTGCATAGAGGCACTGGATAAAGGAGAACATAAATGTTGAACATTCTGTGGAAGGAAGAGACTATGCCAGAAGGGCATAGAGAGAGTGTACAAGAAGGCACAATAGAAGAAATAACTCTTTGAGTTCTGGAAGTTAGAAGAGAATCCCATTGAGGGAACTTTCACTGGGTTGCTGAAGACCCAGGAGTACTCAGGAAGAGGCTCGAGTAGAAGGATAGCTAGGAGGGAATCCATTTCATTCTCCATCTGAGGGAGAAGAAGGAAAAAATCCCACAAGGGGTCTGAGTACTCATAGAAGCTCGGAAGAGATAGCACGCCATGTGCACTTGAAGACTTTGCAAGGAGTGCATATGCTAGAATCCTTTAAGGGTTCGAAAGAAGGAGAAATCTTAGGAAGGGTAGCATTGTGTATGCACGGTGAGACTCAAGTTCGAAGAGCTCGCAGAGGGAGCAGGAAAAGGTCGAGGCCTTGGAGGAATTCAAATTCTTCCAAGTGCAAGAAGAAAACACACAGGAAGCTCAGGAGATCTCAACAGCCGTCAGATCAGCCTGAAGAGAACAGATCGGGACCATTGGATTTCCACATCCAGGAAGGTGCACAGGAGAGTGCACATGACATATAATTTGAGTCATCAGATCTAGAGAAGAAATCTCGTCAGTCATGGGATTGGGAGAAGGTGCGCGGAGGTTAAGCCTCAGGAGAAGCGTAGAGAGGGAGAACAAATATGAGCCATCAGATTTGAGGCAGATACCCAACATCCATCAGATCTACAGAAGCTGCATGGGGTTGAGTCATCGGGATAACGACCATCGAGAATTCAGGATTCTCAAGATCATGGGAATTGAGATAGTGCAAGTCGTGAAATCCAGATGGGATCAGGACCATCTGTTGATAGAGGGACACGTGGCAGAGATCCAACACCATCGACGTTTAGGCGCATCGAGAAATCGTCATTCCCGTGGACAAAGACATTGGGGAAAATCCAAGGGGAAACCCCGATGAGATCTAATCCATCCATTCACACGGGACAAGTGTCAGGGATCTGACGAGAATCGACATTCGGAGAATCAGAGTTCTCGAGGTCGAAGGAAATAGGACATTGAGAATCCCAAAATCTCAAGAAGGGATCATAGCCGTCTATCTCGGATCGGACATGTGTCAGCATTCTGGATAGTTCGGAGTTCAGGATATCGAGATTTCTGGAGACAAGAGTCTTGTGCATGTTGAAATCATGATCCGCAATTTCCCAATAATATCAGAACCATTGATCACAGCAGGGACACGTGGGGAGAGGTCCCAGAGAGTTGGGGTTTGACATTTCGGGGTTTCTGCATATAAAGAAACTGCTACATTAGAAATCACGATCTCACGATACCCGATAGAGCGACATGGAAGTAGTGACATGGAGGAGAGAGTTCACACGTGCATCGGGGTTTGGCATTTTGGGATTCTCGGTGATGAGAAACTCATGACAGGACAAGTCACAAAATCCTGAAAAGCGACAATCCCATAGTCATTTTATCTCAGTGGGGGACAGGTGTCATCCGTATCGGGTTTCGGGACTTGGAGGGTCCTATGAATTTATGCTACAGAAATCGCGAAACTCCAATACGCAATTTCCCTATCACCACTGGAGTGTGGGCCATAGGTGCCATAGTGGAGGACAGGTGTCGAAGGGTCAACCCTCACTGGAGTGAATGCCAGGTGGCATCAGAAATTGGAGAATCAAGAATTCCAAGGGCGTGAGTTCCACACATTTCAATTCCGCGAAGTCCAAAATTCTGATAGGGGAAGAACTGTGGTCTTGTGGACCAGCAGATCACATGCGAAAGATTTAGCCGAAAGGAGCTAAGGGGAGCAAAGAGTATCATCGCCGATCGGAAATCGGTGATCCGTGAGGTAAGTGATACATGACCTCACAAGTATCGATTTCCCGATCGGGAAAATTCCCGACAAAAGCGAGGAACATCTGGGTGGATGCTCATCGGGTTCAAGGATTGGTAAGAACCGATCCGCTGGCGATAGGACTCATGAACACGTGAGGTATGATTTCTTGATAGGGAAAAGGGATATCATAAAGAGAATTTTGTGGGTGTAGAAAACTCCCGATAAGGGGTTTTGAAGAGCATTCTAGCTTTTCGGGCCTAAGGAAAAGAAGGTCCTGGTGGGAGCGGACGTGCACGGTGGCGCATTTGTGTCAAAGTGGCATCAAAGACGATATATTTTCTTTATATTTCAAGAAAGAGGAGTGAGGAAGGAAAGAAGCACTCTGATACACGTCAGAGTGGTATTAGAGCGAGTTCTTGTCTGTATATTTTAGGCAGGAGAGGCAGAAGAAGATAGAGCGCTGGAAGACTCTGTGTTGATTGGTTGTAGGTAGGTAGCAGTCTATAGACAGTCAGTAGGACTATAGGGAGATCAAGCTGGAACACTTGGGGAAGCAGAGTGACAGCAACAAGTTTTCCAGGAAGGCAGACAGGAACAACAACATGGCTACTGAAGACCATAGGTCTGCTGAACAAAAGAAGCCAGAGCTGATGAGTGCAACAGAAATGGATAAAGAGCTCGCTGATATAAAGCAGGAGATGGAGGAGCTCGAAATAAAGATGCAGTAGAATAAAAAGCAGATATGGTTATATGAATGGCCCATGAAGGCGCCAAAGGTGAAATGGCCCGTCAGGGAGCTGATGGTAAAAGGACAGCGCAGGCTGTTAAAGAGATGCTTGAGGTATGTTGAAAACTTCAAGGCCATAGAAGAAAAGATGATTTGAGACTGGGAGAGGTCTCGATGATGATGAAGAATTTGAATTGGGATCATCTGATGATCTCAAGCACTACCAGGTGGGCATAAAAGAAGAAATTCCTAATTGCCAAATGGGCAAGGGAACAGAGATGAGATCGACTGAGGATCTCATGGACTGGCAGGAGGACAGTGAGGAAATTTCACATTGCCAGCTAGGAAATGATCACAGATCGCTGAGGGATCTCGAAGACTGTCAGGAGGGTAGCGGAAGCATCGAAGACTGCTAGGAGGGTAGTGAAGACATCTCATATTTCCAGGTGGGCAGAGAGGAGAATTTGAGACTATCTGAAGGTCTCAAGGACTTAGAGGAGAGTTCAATTCAGCAAGGAGTGCTGATGAAGATGGGATCAGTTGATCTCATAGTCTGCCAGGAGGGCATCAGGTACATCCCATATTTCCAGGTGGGAAGGGATGAGCATATGAGACTATCTGTGGGTCTCATAACCTCAGAAGTAATTTTGAATCAGCCGAAGAAGTTGACAGAGCAGATGAGACTGTCTGAAGGTCTCATAAATCCAAAGATGGACTTGGATCAGCAGATGCAGCTGACAGAAGAATATCAGAATGATGTTCTGATGATTAGGGAAATTGAAGTATTCATACCATTTGTCCAGGAGGAGGCAGAAGGTTCTGTTGTAGATGATACAACAACAGTAGGGGAACAACCAACTATGACTATCAGGAAAGAGGAAGAGTTGGAGCAGACTTTGGGAGCTGTCCAAGCAGATCTTGAAAAGAGTGAGTATTCTGAGGAAGGGCTCAATGACTTCAGTGATGAAGCTGAAGAAACTACAACCTAGGAGTTTGCAGCAGGAGAAAAAGCAGCAAAGGAGCATTCTAAAGAATGGCTCAATATTTTTAGCCATGAAGCTGAAAAGACTGCAACAGGGGAGGTTGCAGAAGCAGAGGAAGAAGAAGTAGGCAACATTTTCTTTGTTGACCTATGCGATCAATTTGAAGCCCTGGAGGAAAGGATAAAAGTGCAGGGTGTGCACATCCAACAGGTGAAGTTGGAAATAGATAAGGGAGGCATGGGAGATCATGATGATCTACCAAATAGCCAAAAAATTTTACAGCGGAGGAGACTACAAGAATGGGACCAACTAAGGGAGCAACTGGATGAAGTGATCGAGGAGATCAGTAGGCTGATGTTGGGGTCAACAAGAACTTCCAGCTGGGAGTAGCTGGGTAGAAGGAAAGAGGCAGTAGCAACAGTAGTAGTAGGAAGATGGAGCAGATGGAAAGCTCCAAAGATTGATTTGAGATCCAGGAGGATTTCCAACAGCTTAGAGGGGAAGCTCATGATTTTTGTAGCTGTGGAGTATGATGCAGGAGCATCGCTCCATGTCAGTAGCCAACTAGCCACGTCAACCCGCATGCATTCAGAGTTGAAAGGGAGGTGCAACCTCATTCAAATTTGAATTGAATGTAATTTAATGTCTTAGGCTGGTGAGACATGGAAGCCATGCCTTTGAGTAGGCATTAGATAGGATCGACTTTAATGCCAAGATAGAATGAGATATAGATCCAGATGCTAGACTAGATAGCCATTGATTGTAATTGATTAGAGTAGGTAGACCTGGAGGGAAGCGCTCGATGAGCCCCTCAGGTAAAAGAGATTTTCATATCTCATTTTGAGTTAGTTGGGTTAGAGTCGAGAACACCTTGTACAAACAGGCATTTGCCATTTTAATAGAATACAGAAGTAGTTTTTCCTACACATGTTCTGTCTTATATGCATGTCTGTAAGTGTTCCATATATATGCTATGAATGTATGATTGTTGAAGCATTCTGTAGGAGTGTGTTTGATTTCAGGCTAAGGGTCTTTGTGGTTTCATGCCAGGAGGGCATGACAGAGCACTGTGGTCTCTCAATACCAGTGCACAGAGGATGCACTTCTGAACTCAGAGGAGTCAGACAAAGACGTGCTGAGGCATAGGACTAAAGTCAACAACTCAGGAGGAAGACCTCAAGGTTGTTGAACACCTTGGAGGCAAGGTTGTGTAGAAGAAGACACAGTTGCAGACATAATCCCTTGGGAGTTTTGTAAGGCTCTGCCAAGTGGGCATTGAGCAGGTGCAAGGAATGCACAGAAGAAGAACTCTGCTATGAGTTCAGGAGATAGAATCACTAAAGATTCTGCTAAGAGTTGAAGAGGGAAGCCAAATCATTGTGATTCTGAGAGCTCTTCCAGCAGGGCATTCGAGCAGGTGCATAGAGGCACCGGATAAAGGAGAATAGAACTGCTGAACATTTTGTGGAAGGAAGAGACTCTACCAGGAGGGCGTAGAGAGAGTGTGCAAGTAGGCACAACATAAGAATGAACTCTTTGAGTTCTAGAAGTTAGAAGAGAAGCCCACTGAGGGAACTTTCACTGGGTTGTTGAAAACCTAGGAGTACTCAATAAGAGGCTTGAGCAGAAGGATAGCCAGGAGGGCATCCATTTTATTCTCCATCTGAGGGAGAAGAAGGACAAAATTCCAGAAGCGGTCTAAGTACTCATAGAAGCTCAAAAGAGATAGCATGCTATGTGCATGAGAAGACTCTGCAAGGAGTGCAGACGTCGGAATCCTTTAAGGGTTCGAAAGAAGGACAAAGCTCAGGAAGGGTAGCGTTCTGTATGCGCGGCGAGACTCAAGTTCGAAGAGATCGCAGAGGGAGAAGGCAAAGGTCGAGGCCTTGGAGGAATTCAAATTCTTCCAAGCGCAGGAAGAAAACACACAAGAAGCTTAGGAGAGCTCAGCAGCCGTCAGATCAGCCTGAAGAGAACAGATCGAGACCATTGGATTTTCACGTCTGGGAAGGTGCATAGGAGAGCACAGAGGATATATGATTTGAGTCATCAGATCTGGAGAAGAAATCCCTTCAGTCGTTGGAATTGAAGAAGGTGCGCAGATTTTAAGCCTCAGGAGAAGCGCAGAGAGGGAGAACAGATATGAGCTGTTAGATCTGAGGCAGATACCCGACAACCGTCAGATTTGTGGAAGCTACATGGGGTTTAGTCATCGGGATAACAACCATCGAGAATTCGAGATTCTCGAGATCATAGGAATCGAGAAAATGCAAGTCGTGAAATCCTGACAGGATCTGGACCGTCTGTTGATAGAGGGACACATGGCAGAGATCCAGCGCCATCGACATTTGGGAACATCGGGAAATCAACATTCCCATGGACAAAGACATTGGGGGAAATCCAAGGGGAAACCCCGACGAGATCTGAGCCGTCCGTTCACACGGGACAGGTGTCAGGGATCTAACAAGAATCAACATTCAAAGAATTGGAGTTCTCGAGGTCGAGGGAAACAGGACATCGAGAGTCCCAAATTCTCGAGAAGGGATCATAGCCGTCGATCTCGGATGGGACAGGTGTCAGCAATCCAGATAGTTCGAAGTTCGGGATATCGGGATTTCCGGAGACAAGAATCTTGTGCATGTTGAAATCGTGATCTACGATTTCCTGATAGGATCAGAACTATTGATCACAGTAGGGACACGTGGCAAGAGGTCCCAGAGAGTTGAGGTTCAACATTTCAGCGTTTCTGCATACAAAGAAACTTGTGCATTAGAAATCATGATCTTGCGATACCCAATAAAGCGACAAGGAAGCGGTGACATGGAGGAGAGAGTTCACACGTGCATCGGGGTTTAGCATTTCAGGATTCTCGGTGATGACAAACTCACGACAAGAGAATTCATGAAATCCCAAAACGCAACGGTCCCACAGTCAATGTATTTCAGTGGGGGACAGGTGTCATCCGTATCAGGTTTCGGGACTTGGAGGGTCCTGTGAATTTATGCTACAAAAATCGTGAAACTCCGATACGTGATTTTCCGATCACCACTGGAGTGTGGGCCATAGGCTCCATAGTGGAGGACAGGTGTCGAAGGGTCAACCCTCACTGGAGTCAATGCCAGGTGGCATCGAGAATCGGAGAATCAGGAATTCCAAGGGCATGAGTTCCACACATTTCAATTCTACGAAGTCCGAAATTCTGATAGGGGAAGAACTGTGGTCTTTTAGACCACCAGGTCACATGCGAAAGAGTTAGCCAGAGGGAGCTGAGGGGAGAAGAGAGTATCATCGTCGATCATAAATCGGGGATCCATGAGGTAAGTGATACACGACCTCACAAGCGCTGATTTCCCAACCAGGAAAATTACTGATAAAAGCAAGGAACACGTGGGTGGATGCTCATCAGGTTTGGGGATTGGTAAGACTAGATCTGGTGGCAATAGGACTCGCCAGCACGCGAGGTCCAATTTCCCGATAGGGAAAAGGGAGATCATGAAGAGCATTCTGTGGGTGTAGAAAACTCCCGATAAGGGGTTTTGAAGAGCATTCTATCTCTTCTGGCCTAAGGAAAAGAATGTCCTGGTGGGAGAAAATGTGCATGGTGGCACATTTGCGTCATTAGGAAGCAGTGTCAGCCACTTCAATGGGAAAGGGAAACATGACATAGTTGGTGCAGATATCATAGTGCAAAAAAATATGAGTCACGATAACATTACTGCGCATTCCAGAAGGAATGATAGTTCTACCTAATATTGTAGGATGTGTAGAAAAACTATGGTATTGAGGCCATTACGTAGTAGATAAAGACAAATTTCAGGAATTGGATCCATAGGTATACTTGGAAATAAAAGGGATTATTGTGACAGGAGTACTAATAATTGAACAAAAGCAATGGATAATAGGTTTATACAACACAAGGATAATGGACTTACTAGATATCCCTCATTTTGGACATGACAAGGACATGAATAACTGCATCAAAGAATTAGTGGAGTTAGTACATGGAGGTATTTTACGGTTATATAGGCCCATATAAATTGGCATAGACCTAATTACACAGATCACAAGTCCTCCCACTAATGGTGAGAAACCTGAAAAATATTTGGATGATAAAACTAAGAAGAAGACCCTGGCAGAGGAAATGAAGAAAACATATGGCACAGTGAGAGGTTCCAAGGGAATTGTGATTAATAGGATCAATGAACCTATGAAAAGGATTGAAATTAAGGTAATGGCATGTAAGTTTCTAATAAAGCATCGTAAGGAGAATGTACCAAAAGGGGTGATCGCAGTAGTCACATATTGTGTGAAGGGGACTCTCCTTAGCTGGAGTCCATACATACTGAAATTATTTTTGGATGGCTGCAAAGATGAAAAATACTTGGGGATAGAGTTTCATTACTCATGGTTGATCATGATCATAGTACTGGTAGGTTGGAGGCACCCCAAATTTAGCATGTCTTTCTGAAGGATAGGAAAGTGTTTCATATTAGAGTATGTATCATTGTGGCACATCTCAACCAAAAATGAAAGGAAGGCTAACTCGATGATATTTGAGATGTACTTGGAAGAGATACAAGAAAAGGTGGAAGATACATGGAGAATCCCACCAGAAGTGGTGGAGGAACACAAGAAAATAGCCTATTTTTAGGTCTAAAGCCACCGTGTATGAATCCAGGCCAAAAGGCATCTAAAGAAGAACTAGTTGCATATGAGGTACTACATCACTTGAGAGGAATTTCAATGGTTTGTGAAGAACTATCGATATGAGTGGAAAGTAACAATGAAATGAAGGAAGGGACATAAAGGAAAACAACCACTAGAAGCTGGCACATTATAGAAAACTAGGAATTCGACAGAAAACACCAGGGAAGTTGCAGAGTCCACAAATGATAGTGCAGGAGGTGTGATAGTAAGAAAACCAAGACAACAGAAAAAAATTTCAAAGCCACCTACATAGGAAACAATTCTCACCATATCCACCAAAAAAAGAGAACAACCAAAGAATAAAACTAAAGAAAGCACACAAAAGGAAACAATAGTTCCGACACAGGAGGAACAAGGAGGAGGATACTTCCCATATACATAGATACCTACAAATTGAACATAGATAGAGACTCTACAATATAATATTCCCATGTTGCAAGAAGGACGACAAAGGAAAAATATGAATGTGCATAAAGATGTACCAACATTTGTTGTAACATCAAATGATGCAAGGATGGTGGTAGAAAATGTCCAAGACCGTAGAGCAAAGTCATGGGACAACATGGAGAAGAAAAGAGAGGAAATAATAAAGGGATTATCATAAATGAAGGAAATGTTGGTGTAACTTAACCTAAATGAAATACAATAGAAATAAAAGGTGAGTCCACAACATATTGTTTAGGAAAAGGTAGTGCCAACGTAGGAAACAATACAAATCATAGCATGAGGGAGTGGTATTTTTCCCATCACCCAGGATATGATGCAGCTAGAAGAGGAGACAACACATAAAAAGATAAGGGAGATAGATCATTTTCACTTCGATTTGGCCAATATCCCCACGAAAGTGTTGTACAAATTGCAAGTTAGTGTCGCACAAGAAGTCCAATCTAGAGAAGGTGCGAACGTGATTGAGTTACAAATAGATAAGGATATCAATAACACATTGAACATAACTCTCAAGGGAATATATTCTAGGAAGGACTAGGTAAATAAGTGCACTAGATAGATAGAGGAGTGAATCAAAGAAGTCTTTAAGTCAATTCAAGACAATGCATAATAAGGGACACACTTATAGACCGAAGAGAAGATTGGGAAGATCATGAAGGAGAGGGAAGATTACAAGAGGCATATAAAGGAGTTGATGGAACAGTTCAACCCACGCACACCAGCATATGTGGGATCACAAAGTGAGTAGGAGATATAAGGCACATAAAGTAAATGGCTTAGAGTTTTAAGAATATTTCATAGTTATAGGACAAAAGTGCACAACTTTGGACAAGTCTGCAAGAAGAGGAAAAGTTGCAGGCACTAAAACAAAAGGAGGAAATAACCAATTCATCCTCTTAGGATTTGAAGAAGAAGAAAAAGGATATGAACATTCAGGATAGGCTCAGGAGCATGAAAGTGCTAAAAAATTAACAACAAGAGTTAAAAAATATGTAGAAATAGAAGAAGATGAGGGAGGCTCAATTGGAGCCACTTCAGTAACATGCAGAGAAGATATTAACATAAATGGATGCAACCAAGGGCCATATCGAAACTCTTAAGCTCCAAGATGAAGATATTATGAGGGATTATATCGTAGTGTAGAATGTATATTTTGTTGTAGAGAAGAGCGCACATGTGAATACTTGTGTTAGAGAAATGTCAAGAAGATTCCAAGAATTGGAGAAAGCGATGCAGGAGGCACATACTACCTCAGTGGCTCAGGATGAGCCATGGATCAGAGTTTGGGGCGTAATGGAGAAATATAATTTTGGATCAAAGTTTTATGCAAGAGTGAAGCAAATGATGAAGGAATATAAGGAATGGACCAAGGAAGCAATGCACAAGAAGGCAAAGGAAGCAACACATCGAAAATAAAAGAAAATCAACCCAAAGGAAATGTGGATTAGAGTGAAGATGAAGTTAGAATGTAGAAAAGTTGAGTCCACTTAGATTTAGGGTTTTGGTATTCAATGTAAATGGGTTTTACCGATATTTTTGTATAAATATGATGTATGAGGTAGATAGGGGGGATCCACATTTTTTAGTACATTGAGATCAGGTCCTTTTGAGAACAATTCTAAATTTTGAGTGGCAATAATAGTTTCTTTCATAGCTATGGAGGTCATATGGATTTAGTTTTGAGATGTATGGATTGTTTCTAACACTTAGGTTTCAACTTGTGGAGCTTTGTGCAACACTAATAAACCTCACATAGTATGAAAAATGTTTGATGTAATGCGTGCACTGCCCGATTTTGATGAATACTAATAATAAACAAAACATCCTGGTGGATGTAGCCCAGGGGGATGAACCATGCTAAAAATGATGTCTCTATGTGTGATTATCTTATGTGTTTCTTTGCTAAGATTTTTTGTTGAGTGAATCCATGAATTTGGTGAGGTTTATTTACAACACGCAATAGAATAGTATGATGTTTTCTATAGAATGATTGTTATTGAATGGGTAAAATAATAGATATAATGAATGATGGTATGGTAGAATGCATGATGAATTCAAAGAAGTATAATATGCATAATATTCCCATGAGTTCCATCTCTTCCATGATTGTAGACAATTTCTTCATGCAATCACGCATAAGCCATCTTAGGTGAGACTACATTGTGCACTCTATGCATAATGTTGCCTTTTGTTTTAAGAGACAGGCCAATGGTTTCTAGGGTTTTGTTGGAAAACTAAGGTAGAACATGGGTCAACCCATACATCCAACAATGATATTGTTTTTATGCCTTGGATTTTTAATTGTTGTGCTACCCTTTATTTCTTTTTCCTGATTTGTCGCTTTGCTTGTATTTTTTGTTGGGATGGTTGACTGTCATGAAGGTCCAACCTCTACTTTTTGTTTAGATTTTGGTACATTATCTCCATTATTCAAGACAATCCTTCTTATCCCACTACACCTCTTCCTCGATGACACATTATCTTAATTGTATTCATTCATTATTAGGATCCATCCTAACCTGGATCCACATGTTATGCCTCGAAGCTTGAAAGTTTTATATTCCTTGATTGTCCTTCACAACTTTCAGTGTTATTCTCCATGTGTTTTCTAGATTCTCCTACATCTCATTATAGAGCATGGATAAATGATAGAATTCACCTTCCTTTTATTTGGATTTTAGGTATGCCATAATGATGTATATTTTGTTGCGTGGAATTTCCCTAGCCTTTGGTAAAATATACTATATTTTGGTTATCTCCATCCAACCAATGTTATCAATATGATTGTCCATGAATAATGAAATTTTTAACATAGATCATGTGCATCCTTGTAATCCTCTAGAAACAAATTTAATAGATATGGAACCTAGCTAATTAGAGTCCCCTTTGCACACTGCGCGACTACTGCTATTACTCCTATAGCGGATTCCTCCTTGTGACATTTTATCAAAAGTTTACATGCCATCATTTTTATTACAAACTTAGTTGTTGGTGCATTAATTTGTCTAATAATAATTCCTATGGATCCTCTATGAGTCCCATATTTGTTCTTTATCTCATCTGCCATGGATTTTTCTTTAGTTTTGTCGTCCATGTATTTCTCTGGTTTTTCTCCATATGTTGGTAATCCTATGATTTCTACATGTATATAGGCCTATCAATATATGGATATAGGTCTATCCATCCATAAGATTTCTCCATGTACCAGTGTTAACCATTTTTTCACACATGCATTTATTGTGAGGAATCTCCAACAAGTTCATAATTATTGTGTTATATAACCCTGTAATACACTATTTTGGCTCCAAAATGGGAACTCCTCATGGATCTGGTCCTTCATTTTCCATGTAGACTTGGAGCGTGTACTCAAGAAACTTTAGCAGATATGTAACATCATGGTAAACATACTTCAGCTTATACACATATCCAAACATGTCATAAAGTATCTTAACACCTTCATGTATCTGTGGCTGTGATGATGTTAGTTACTTATGCTCGCTTAGTGTTCTTGGTGTGGTAGGTTTTTCCTAGTATTTTTCTTCCATACTAATAGCCCTACCATTTCCACCTGGTTCTCTTCCTCATCTTGTTCAGTGTCTGAGTTATAGTGGTCTGTTATATATTCAAACCATACTTGTTCCCCCAACTCGTACGTTTCTTTTGCTGCAAATTGCTTCCCTTCATCAAATTCTATATTCTCATCATCTTCCTCATTCCTTTTTTCCTAATATTATGTAGCTCCTAACCCATTTTGTTGCATGGTTTTTTTCTCTATTCTAGGGTTTTTGTTTCACTCTTTGGGTTGATATCAATTTCTTTTTTCTTTGTATTTTGATATTACTTATATTCTACAATTGTGGGACTAACTAGTTCAATGAATGGGGATGAAATTGCATCCATATCCACCACTCCTTCTAGATGGTTTAGGTTTACTCCCTTGGTTGTTGTGTCATGTGTTGGCCTCATAGAATTTTTTTTTTTTCTTGTGACCTGGCTGGGATCTCCTAGCTTTGGTGGTGAAATTTTGTTAAATTATGAAAGGGGTAGTTCTGAATCATGAGTAGACACATTGAAATCACCTGTTTGCACTAAATTTTATTCCTTAGCTCACATTTGCACAAATTCAAAATGAGTCTTCTCATTCATATTTTCTTCTTTTACAAGTCATGTCATAAATTCTCTATTGTTCCACATTTTTTTCAATCATCACTTTTTCCTTTTTTGGACCATTTTTTTGTATCAGCGTGCTTCTTTTTCTTCCTGGTAACATATCTCTGGTGCACATTGTATTCATGTTCTTTCATAACACATACTCTCTATTGCATGTTTTATACTCTAACTGCATGTTTTAACAATTATCCATCCATTGTGTCTTTTTGTATTTTTCTTATTTTTCCAATTTTTCCTTTCTTTTTCACCTACTATATACACTATATACAATTATAATTTTCTGCACTGCAACTATTAAGGGTTACTGGGTCAATTGTCCCTATATAGTTTTTGTGTACTACCATTAACCAATCCTTGAATATATTTTCCAGATAGATCCTACAACTATACATCACCTCCACCTCTGACATATTTTATCTCATATGGCCATAGACAATGCATCCTAAATTTTTATGGTTATTGTAAGTATTTGTTTTCATAGAGAAGAACTAGATCTAATTCCTTAAATTTTATATTTTTATGTGTCTATCATGCCAATATTTGTCTTTTTCTTTATGTACTACCTGATGGAAACCAACCATAATCTCATCTTCTTCTAGTTCCATGAGTTGAATATTCTAAAGGAACTATTGCTTCTTGAACATACACCATTATGAAAGGTGTCCTCCCTGTAATTTTATTCCATGTGGTTCTATAGGCCCATAATACTGTTGGTATATTCAGATCCCAATCATCCATGTTTACATTGTAAATTTTAGTTAGGGATTTCTCTAATATTTTATTAAATGCTTCCATTGTTCCATTATCTAGAGGATGGTATGGACTGAGCTTATGATGGTGTATCCCAAATGCTTCAGTCATTATATGAATGGTATTATTGATAAAATGAATTCCCTTATCACTCATCAGAATTATAGGGCATCCAAATCTTGTAATTAGTTGTTCAAATGGGAAGTGTTTTATAGTTTATGTGTTGCAATCATTTACTATTGTTTCTTCTACCCATCTGGTTAAATATTTTGTCACTGTAATGATGTATGTTTCTCCCAATCTTCTAGTTGGTGGGTTGATCAGTCCGATGACACAGACCCCTGAAACCTCAGGATGGATTCTGCATAGGATCTTCCAACTGCACCCCCTTAGATTCTGACTGACTCCTTTTAATTCCTCTCAGGAAACTATTCACTCACCCTCTCCAGGTATAATTCACAGGCCCTTGTGAGTTATGTCCCCGTGATTATTTACCGGCCATGAACTCCATGTTCAACACCCAACTGACATTCGAAATTTTCTCTTTCCTTTTCGGGATACTGGATTTTGTGATTTTGGAAATCCCGTGGTTGAGTGCCTTACCTCTTCGACCTCCGAAAACTGAAATACCAAATGCTAGATCCTTCTTAGCATGAATTTTGGAATTTTTCTCTTCATGATTTCAGGACTTGTGATGCCACAAAATCCTGTCTCTCGGTCTTCAGAGTCCTGAAATCCAAAATGTCAAAATCCTGAAAAGTCCACTCTTATCCCTGCTACACTTCGCGACTTTGGAATTTTCCTTTCACCACTAACCATTCCTTGTCATCGGGATTCCTGATATGCCAAATCCCAAAATACTGAAACAGTAATGTTCCGCTTCCAAGGAGATCAACAACTGTGGCTCCCCCTATTGTTCTAATGATTATCATGATTTCATGTTCCGGTAGTTCGTAAGGTTCATTTTCGAACTGTCTATCTCCTATACCTTCTGGAACCTGAATTTCTGAATTTGCAAAATGATTTTTCCTCTCTCGGGATTTTGTGAATCTTGTCGAGAGGGTTCCTGAATTTCCAATTGTCCCCTTGAGCTGTTCCTTTTTCCTGATGTGGACTTCTACCACCTATCACCTTTTCTAGTTTTCGGAACTTGAACCACCTTTCGACAACGCCCTCTATTTTGGGCTTCTGGGTACCAGGAGTTCGAAACTCTTGACCCTAACCTTATGTCAGCACAATCCAGGAATTCCTAAAATACAATTTGTCGAAATGTTGAGACGCTCCTCTGCAACTTCTTTTTGGTTCACAATTTCGAAGATTCTGAAGTGGAGTGCTCTACTCCTTGTCAACAAAAATGTTGAAACGTTGATTTCCGATATGCCGAAAAATACTCTATTGCAAGTTTTGATTTTGGACTTTCCTCCCTACTGAGTCCCTATCACTTGTCCTCAGGATTCCTGAAACGCTGAACTTCAAAGTTTTGAAAAATCTAAATTTGTCATTCTTTTCCTTCACACACGAAAACTCTTTTCGCATTTCGGGAATATGATCAGCCAAATATTTTGGTTTACACTTCGGACTTCCAAACCACAAATTCCTGAAGTGATTTGATGGAACCAAAAGGTCAAAACCAAACATAGAGAATGGTCTATCCATTTTATGTACAACAAAACTCAAATCCATTACCATATGGTGGACCATTGATGTAGGAAATTTATAAATTTATATTCTTTTAATAAAAAATTATTGTCCATGTCCTTTACAACCTACTTGTATTGTCAATCCTGAAATGATACAATGAACAAATTCAGCTACACATTAGATCTAGTGCTTCGAATCTAATCAATAAATATGATATTCTATTTTTAACTATTTGTGTAGGATTAATATCATAGAAAAGGGAAAGTAGAAAAAAAATGTATGCAGAAACTGGAAAGTTGATTTGCAGTGCTATCAATGTCTTCTTTTGAATATGTATATGCATTATCCATTTGATCACTTATCGTTCCACTAAGAAGAAATAATTAGCGATCGGATTCCATGGAGTCTTAGGGAACCACCAAAAGAACCATGATTTATGTTCTTGAAAAGCCTTTGCAAGGAACATATTATTTTATGATTAGTTGAAGAACTAGAGGAAGGTGCACTTGTCAAAATACTTAGTAGCCATACCTCAAATAAATCTGTAACTAAATGAAAATCTTCTCTAAGTTGTTTTTTTTAATTGCTCATAATTTTTTTTGTTTTAATTCACTTCTCTATTCCATGGTTGGAACAAAAACATATTCTAGTATATCAGAACTATGGTTGACATATGGTTGACCACATTTAACTATTGTTGATTCCAGTAGATCATTATTGACTATGGTTGACCATGTTTAATTATAAGTGACTATGGTTGAGCATGATTGGCTATGATATGTTTCTTATATAAAATTTCTATGACCATGTTTGACTATGGTATGTTCCTTATGTTTGACCATGTTTAACAAGTGTATGTTCCTTATGTTTGATTATGGCTAACCATGTCATATCATGGTTGAATTATGTTGAATTTCTACATTCCTCAACGGTTGTGTCAAAATGCGATTTCCATCAAGGTTTTTGTGACATTGTGACAATCCTCCAAGGTTATGTTTGATTGTGATGTTCCCCAATGAATATATCCCATTGTGATTCAATGTTTTATCTCAAATTGATTTGTTCCTCTATGGTTATGTCACATGTGATGTTCATTAAGAGTTATGTCACCTTGTGACATTCCTTAAGGGTTATGTTTCAATGCAAAGTTCGTAAATGGTCATGATGCATCGTGATATTCATATTTCTCATATTATATGAAATTTCTATGTTCCTTAATGGTTATGTCACATCAGAAAATTAATTAATATTTTTTTCACATTTATTAGTTTGTGATGCTACTCAATGGTTACGTAGAATTGTGACAATTATATTGGTTGACTAATGTTGAATTGTTGTGTTCCTTGATGCTTGTGTTGTAACATGATGTTCCTCAAGAGTTGGATAAAATTGTGATGTTCCTCGATTGTTATTTCATATAGTGATGTTTATCATGGTTGACTCATGTCAACCATGGTTTTCTTTAGCTAGTCATGGTCCACTATGGGCATGGTTGAATATAGTTGATTAGGGTTGTGTTAGGTGATTTATATGTACTAAGAAAGACACTAAAATACCCTCGATTTAAATTGTCAACCCATGGTAAGTAAACTTAGAGTTGTAGAAAAATATATGCCAAAGGGTTAAGGCTAGTAGGAGTATGGTCTAACTAATGAAGGTAGCTATCTAAGGTTTATCTATTTAATAAAAACTATAGAATAAGAAAACCCTACTAAGAAATTCAAAACTAGGTAACCTAATTATCTTTTGGCCAAGAATCGATGGATAGTTCCTAAGAAAGAAAGTAAAAACTTTATGTAAAGAAAACTAGTTCAACAATAAGCAATGAGCAACTATCTAAGCATATCAATAAGCAAATGACAAAAGCATACTATTTTAACTTGCCAACCTACATTCAATGAGAAACTACCCTATGAAATCAATTAAATAAGAAAGTAAGTAAAAGCACCTATCTAACCTATTAAAGAAAATAGACAACTAAGCAAAGACACATAACTAATCTATTAAAGCAAAAGACAAGTAAGAAAAGACAATTATCTATCCTACTAGAGAAAATGGACAAGTAGGCAAAGACTTCGCATTGAATAACTATCCAACCTAAGAGGCAAGTGGACTAAATGCCTAATGAAAAACTATTTCTAATGTGTGAAAGGAAATCTAAATGCTCAATGCAATGCAAGAGAGGAAATCTATTCTATTGAAAGAAAGGAGAACTAACAACTAAATGCTTTACCTTAATCTACGAAAACAAGAAATTGTCTCTTCTAATCTACAAAAGAAAGAAACTAACTTTAATCTTATGACACTCAAATATAATGCTGGTGGTTGTGTGAATGCCTTCGATGGTGACAGATGATATCTCAATGACACTTGACAACAGAAGACAATTCCAACGGTATAAACTCGACACTAATCTCAATGGAAAAATGAAAGGTATAGATTAAAGAATCCAATGAAAACTTAGTCATAACATAAATAATGTTAAATACCCTACATATTCATGTGCAAACCATCAACAACATAATGAGATCATCATTATTTAACTAATAAATTTAATTTCACTTTAATCTATGAAAAGAACTTGCGTAAATGAAAACTATGCTATGTAAATTGACAATTACATCAACCAACAACTAGGAAAATTAAATCTATCTAAAACTGAACTAAGAAACAACTATAACTAAAAATTGAAATGAAATCTATCGATCCATCAAAATCCTTGTCAAAGAAAACCTAGATAAGATTCTATTTTATTCTAATTAAAAAAATTGTTTTAAGCTTATTTATAAAATTATGAAAGAAAACATAATCTAACTTCTAACTTGCACATGGGGTTGGTCTAGGGATCTGCAGATCCATTCCTAATCTATAAAGTAATTCATGCTAAAATAATCCATCACACTAACCTACAAAATAGCAATAAAACAATAAAATTACAACGTGCTAATTAACACAATAAAACATGCATGTACAGAAAATAAAAGAACAATTTAAATGATGAAATACATAAACAACACACATAGATTTACCAGACTGTTGGTTCCCCCCCCCCAGCAAGTCGTGGTCACTCTCTAAAAGCACACCATGAGCTTAACAAGTTGAATCCACCACTAAAGCTTGAAAACACAGTTTTGGTATAATTTCGACAATGTAAAATATCAAAATGGAGAAAAAATGAATTTGTCTCTAATACAATGGCTCTTATACTTGGTTAAGAATCTACTAAGAATCCTATTAGTATTTGTAATCTTACAATCCAAGTGGTCGACTTCAGGAGGGTCGAACCACTTCTAATTTCAACAAATTACAATAAATGATGCCCTAACTGACAAAATAGAGCAAGCCAATAATCATCTTCTTTGGACAACTGAATTCAAGTTTTCAGTAGTTTAGTAGCTGGAGGGGGCAAGGATAAGCAAAACCCATGTGCCCGATTTGTCCATATATGGCGGCCAATGCCATAACCGCCAAATCACCTTGCATATTTGTGCAATACTGGGTACTGGAACAAGTGTCGGATCGAGTGCTGGAGCAAGTGTCGGATCAAGTGTCGAAACAAGAAAATGGTGTGTTTTTTCCCTGTAACACCAGATAAATGTGAATTAACTCTTGGAGGCATAAAATCATGATAAATTGTACCTAATTCAATCATTAAACATGAGTTACAGATACCTTATGGCGATCATACCGATTTACCATAAAATTCTTCAAAAAGATCCTTTAAAATAGTGAGATCGGAAGAGCGGTTCAGCAGGAATGCCGAGACCGATCTCGTAT
>CBVK0101108678.1:0-17198 GCA_900067695.1 Picea abies | reverse complement strand
CCATGCAACAAACTTACCCACCCATGCAACAAAATAACCCACCCTTTGTTGATCCATCAATGTGGACCCTTTGGCCTCCACAACAGCAACAACCATATCAGAACCAATGGAATCAAAATTGGAGAGGACAACAACCCCCCTTACAAAATCAATTACCTCAATCAAAATTCCTACAACCACTCTCCTTACCAGTAGGTACTCCCCCAAACAATCAAACAATGAGACCCCAGCTACCTATACAACCTAACCCTAACCCAAATAATAAAGCTGTGCAGTGCATTGATATTTATAACCAGCCTACACTTTCTCTTCTCCCTGCGCAATGCAACGATATTCATCTTCGATATGGGAGAATAGTGGAACCTACCATAGCTGATGTTACCTCTTATGATAAAGAGGAAACAAAAGAGAACGATGTACCTGAAAAGGTATAATCATCCTCTAACAATGATGCTGAAATAGCAAAACCACCATTTCCTGAGCGTTTGTCCTTAACTAAAATGCTTGAACCACCAGCCTTTAATCTTCTAGGGGAATTACAAAATTTATATGTCAAAATTCCTCTGCTACAAGCACTCCGAGACGTACCAATCTATGCCAAGACAATGCGAGACATTTGTGTTAAAAAGCCTGGTAGGAAAACTAAGGATCCCCTTACAGTCCATGTTATGGGAGACTTGTCTGTACTAATGTCAGGTAAAACTCCCCCAGTTAAATATGGTGATCCTGGCCACCCTACCGTTACGGTACGAGTTGGAAAAACGATAATCCATCGAGTCCTGGTAGACCTAGGTGCCGCCATCAATATCATGACTCTGAAAACCTTACAATTGCTACAATTACAAAATGAAGTCAGAGATACCCCAACTATCCTAGAATTGGCTGATCGATCCACAATTAAACCAGAAGGAGTCATTAAAGACCTCAGTATCTCTGTGGAATCCTGGAATTATCCAATTGACTTTACGGTTCTACAACCCAAAACAAAGTTGGGGGGCCACCCTCTAATTCTGGTTAGACCTTGGCTAGCCACAACATATGCTTTTATCAGCTGTAGATCAGGTTCAATGACAATTTCAAATGGTTATGAAACTAAACATCTTACCCTCTACCCTCACACTACACCCCTAGTTAATAATGATAATTCTGTATGGGTAGATTTTGATGATCAACCTACTCAACCCCTTTTGCCTATCAGACAAGCTTTAAGCCTGAAAGACTCTACTGAGTATGAAGTAATTAATAATTTTATTTGCGAACCCTCCTCTATGACTCTAGAAACTCATAATCAACTAAATGCATTGTTGGAGTATGATAATCAAGAAAACCTCAATTCGGAAATCTCACCTCAAACATCTAACACCATCTCCTCCAAAAGCATACCAGTGGAAATTGAACCTGGCAAAACATTGAACATAAACCCTAATTTGACAGATGCTGAAACACAACAATTAATGAAGTTACTTCGGGAAAATAAAGAAGCATTCGCATGGGATTACACAGACATGAAAGGAATCTCTCCTGAATTATGTACTCATTGAATATATATTAAGGAAGATTGTCGGCCAATCTACCAACCTCAGCGACGAATGAACCCGAATTTAAGAGAAATCCTCAAAGAAGAACTTCAAAAATTGCTCAATGCAGGGTTTATCTATCCTATATCAGACAGTGAATGGGTGTCCCCGTTGGTAATAGTTCCTAAGAAAAATGGGAAATGGAGAGTATGTGTGGATTATAGAGCTTTAAATAAAGCCACTCAAAAAGATCACTTTCCATTACCATTCATTGATCAAGTGTTAGATAATTTTTCAGGGAAGAAATTTTTCTCATTTTTAGATGCTTTCAGTGGGTATAACCAGATCAAAATTGCACCTCAAGATCAAGATAAAACCACCTTTACTAGCCCTTGGGGAACCTTTGCTTATAGAGTCCTTCCATTTGGACTATGTAATGCACCAACAACCTTCCAAAGAGCACTTTTAGGAATCTTTTCTGATATGCTTAATGACTCTATGGAAATCTTTATGGATGAATTTAATCCTTACGGTGTTTCTTTTCAGGAAGCACTGCAAAACCTTGAGAAAGTACTTAAACGATGCATACAAGCCCAACTCTCCTTAAGTATAGAAAAATGCCATATGATGATGAGTGAAGGAATAGTGCTTGGACATTTTATCTCATCTCAAGGAATTCATATAGATCCATCCAAAATACAATTCATTAAGGATATTCCTACTCCCAAAACTCCAACAGAGGTAAGAAGCTTTCTAGGACATGCTGGATACTATAGAAGATTTATCAAGAATTTTTCCAAAATAGCTTCTCCCCTGTTTGTACTACTGATGAAAAATGCTGAATTCAAATGCATTAATTCTTGCCAGGAAGCATTTAATACACTTAAACATCAGTTATCTATAGCTCCTATCCTTAGAGGACCTGATTGGACACTTCCCTTTCACATATCCTCCGATGCTTCAGATACTGCGATAGGAGCTGTTTTGGGACAGGAAGAAAATCATCTCCCTTATGCTATATACTTCATCAGCAAGAATATGACGCCTGCTGAACTCAATTATACAATAACCGAGAAGGAATTCTTAGCAGTTATCTATGCAATTAATAAATTTAGACATTACATTACTGGCTATTCTACTTTTTTCCATATTGATCACTCAGCTATCAAATACTTAATGAACAAACCTATCACAAATGCTAGAGTCACCAGATGGCTACTATTATTGCAAGAATTTGATATTACAATTGTAGATAGACCAGGAAAAGAGAATGTAGTTGCTGATTTCCTTTCTCGATTGACACCTGATGATGATACCCCACTAGATGATTCCTTTCCTGATGAATATCTATTTGCAGTTTCTGCTCACTCACCTTAGTATGCAGACATTGCTAACTACCTGGTTGCAGGGAAGTTACCACCACACCTATCCTACCGAGAGAAAAAAAGTATTATTCATCAAAGTGCTTGATATAGTTGGATAGTGGGTACCTTTTCCATACAGGAGCTGATCAAGAAATTCAAAGGTGTATTAGAGAAGATGAGGTGTATGATCTACTAAAATCTTGTCATGATGTCCCTTGTGGAGGGCATTTCGCTGATAAGAGAACATCACATAAAATTATCAGGATGGGGTACTATTGGCCCTCACTCTTCAAAGATGCAAAGAAATATGTCTAGGCCTGTGATAGCTGCCAAAGAGTAAGCCAACCTAATCATAGAGATGAAATGCCATTAAACCCCTAGATAGTACTTGAACCATTTGAAAGATGGGCCTTAGAATTTATAGGACCCATCAACCCTCCATCAAATCAAAACGTTTATATAGTGGTCTGCATAGACTACATGACTAAATGGGTGGAAGCCAAGGCACTCCACAGAGAAACCGAAGAAGCAGTTATAGATTTCTTATTTAAAGACATCTTCACCAGATTTGGAGTACCAAGAGAATTAGTTACAGATGGAGGACCTCCTTTCACTTCTCATGGGTTCAAAGCCACCCTTTAGAAATATCATATTCAACAGAGAATGACTACAGCATACCACCCCCAATCCAATGGACAGGTGGAAAGCACAAACAAAGTAATAGAAGCCATTCTCACAAAAACAGTGAAGCAAAACAGAAAGGATTGGTCCTACAGGCTCCCAGAAGCACTATGGGCCTACAGAACTACCTGGAGAAATACTACAGGATTCTCTCCCTATGAATTTGTCTATGGAAAAAGTGTTGTATTTCCAGTGGAATTTGAGATAAAAACCCTAAGGACTTCTTTAGCTGTCAACCTTGATTTAACTGATGCACAAACAGCCAGGTTGCAGCAGCTTAATGAATTGGAGGAGAAAAGATTAGATGCCATTCAGCAGACAACCATAATTCAACAACAAAGATCAAAATGGCATGACAAAAATATCAAGAACAAGCAGTTTCAAAAAGGTAATTGGGCCCTACTGTATGATTCCCAGTTCAAAGAATTTCAAGGGAAACTGCGTACAAGATGGCTTGGACCTTACGAAGTAGACACTGTTTTCCCCAATGGAACAGTAAGGATCCTCACAATCGATGACTCCAAAACTCCGTTACTTGTAAATGGTCATCGGCTCCATCTGTACTAGCACCTTATTTCTAAAGAAGATTTTAAGGCCACATGCATGGCAGACGCCCATTTCCTCTTCGTAGAGGGGGTTTCTACCCATAATTGCAATTAATTCTTTTAAGTTAATTTCTTTAGTATTAGATTAGATTAGATTTTATTTACTAATAATACCTGTCAAGAAATACCATGTTACAATCGATTTTTGCAGATTCCCAATCGAAGCACAGGCCACTAGGAAAGGATGATCTTACTTTAAGAAGACAAGTTTCCTCCGATGCTGAAACACCACCGCTCAAAACTCTTGACTTTCCTCCGATGCTGAAACACCACCGTTCAACACTTTTGACTTTTCTCTGTTGCCGAAACACCACTGTCAGCAATTTGTTCCCTTTCCTTCATTACTGAAACACCGCTACCACCAAACTCACACCTATTCCCCCCATCATTGTCCAGCAACCTTTTACCACTTTTTCCCATTTCCTCACCATCCTTCATCGACGAAACAACACTGTCCATCAATTGTTTCGCCTTTTCTTTTCTGTTGCTGAAACACCATTGTCAGCAACTCTTCATCATTTTTCCCGATGCTGAAACACCACTGTTCAACACTTTTGACTTTCTTTCGATGCTGAAACACCACTGTTCAGTACTTTTTGTTCCCCCTATTTGCCAAAACACTACAGTCCAAAAATTCTTCATCAATGAAACAACACCATCTAGCAATTGTTTCGTCTCGTTTTTCTGGTTGCTGAAACACCATTGTTCAACAATTCTTCACTTTCTTCATCAACAGAACAACACTGTCCAACAATTGTTTCGTTCTTTTCTGTTGCTGAAACACCAGTTTTTCAACATCATCTGTCAGCAAGATTTTACGCCCTCATACTATAGTTCGTCATTCTAGTCAGTAAGCCCTCTATACAATTCATCTATTAGATCAAAAGTCTCTACCACAACCACTGCAGGACTACCATGGACAGGCATGATATTTTGTTTGTAGAACGAATCAAAAGGTAAGGCGAGGTATGTAAATTTTATGTAATTTAGTTAGGCTATAGTTAATGAGAAGATTCTAAGTCATTATGACCACTCAAGTGCAATCATTATTAGCCGCACTTGACGGGAGGGGAGGACACATCAAATCTTCGATACCATCATTTCACACAAATTCACCGCCGCCATCCCTATTTCACCACCCTTTCGTGCATTTGACCACCATTTTTGCATAAAATCCCTTGGAAAACTCACTTTGCACAGAAGCTGATACTCAAAACTCTTCGACGCTGTATCTTACCGAGCTGGTAGCTATGGTAGGTTTTGTCATACGTAACAAGCTTGCCACCATAGTGCTGTTAGAACATTATCTAGTAGCTTATCAACTCTTCCAGCAGGCAGGATGGCTCAATTACTTTTAGAGACTTTAGGGGTATAATGAACAACAGGTCCCACAATTCGCCCAAAACCTTCAGGAGGACCATTCTGTCGTCGAAGGAGTCTGAATTTCAGTAACAGAAGAAGATATAGCACAAGTCTCAAGCCTCCCTATCGAAGGCACTCACATGTTCAGCCGTAAACATATCATTCAGAATGCTCAACAGAACTTCTTCTTGCTGGAAGAACGAATTGAAATTAAAGGTAGGGGTGTTCAACTCAACTCATTGCCACCCCCATGGTCAGAAGTTACAATATTCATCAAACATTACCTGACCTGCAAGGGCCGATACCAGGTAGTTTATTAGCACGACTTTCTTCTTCTATATCATTTAAGGCATAATAGATAGGTCAATATTCCTTATTATTTGCTGGGTTGTTTGAAAAATATGGAACACTACTGCAGAAAGGCTAAAGATCCCACCCTCTCACTCACCCACCACCGTCTTGTCCAATTGCTCATCCAAAGGGGTTTTTCTCAACAAAACCTTCCACTAAATAACCCGCCCATAAACCCCCAAGCAGTTGCTGAAATTCTTGAAAACCCCCATGAGCAGCAACCGCAAAACCCCCCAGACTCTCCCGAAGTACCCAATAGCACACCCACAGAACCAATCAGTCCAATCAATTCCCCTACCATACCAAACCTGCCTCATACCTTACCAAAATCATCCACTCCCGCCCTTCATATTCTTAGTGATGACTCTGAACCAGATAATTCCCCCTGCCCCATCATTGAGGAAAGACCTTCACGAAAATGAAAACAAATTCCCCTCTTTCCATCCTTCTTACGGAAAAAGTGAACGACAACCTCAACAAGGCCACCCTTTATTACTACTACCCTAGACCCCCCACCTATTCGACTGATACCCCGTACACCTCCAACCTCCCAAATCCTGGGATCTTTGCCTATTCCACCCACGGGCACTGAAACACAAGAACCAGATGCCCAGGATGCTGCGACATCATCTATCTCAAATAAAGTAGCTAAAACACAAGAACTAGCTACCCATTCAGTGGCTGAAACACAAGAACTAGCCATAGCTGCTACACAAGAAACAACTACAACTGAAACACAAGAACCAACCACTGATATTGAAATTGAGTTATAGGAACAAGATGCCCAGGATCCCGCGACATCATCTGTCTCAAATAAAATAGTTGAAACACAAGAACCAGCTACCCATTCAGTGGCTGAAACACAAGAACCAACTACTGATATTGAAATTGAGTTATAGGAATCAGAGGCCCAGGGTACTGCAACACTACTCTCCTCAAATAAGGTAGCTGAAACAAAAGAACCAGCTACCCATTCAGTGGCTGAAACACAAGAACCAGCCATAGCTGCCACACAAGAACCAGCTACGGCTGAAACACAAGAACCAACTGCTGATATCGAAATTGATATACAGGAATCAGAGGTCCAGGGTGCTGTAACTTTATTTTTCCTACACCAAGAAGCTGAAACACAAGAATTAGCTACTATTCCTGCAATTGCTCCACAACAAACAGAAGCAACAATGGCATCTGTCTTGCAGGAAAACGAGTTTTTAAAGTTGGAACTGGAAGCATATAAGCAAGAACTAGCCAGGGCAAAGGAAGCATATGAAAAGGAACTAAATTTGTACACCTTATCCCGTATAGAAACCTTGTCAGAGGAGACTACAGAGAGCCTATGTAAAGAATATATGTGTTGCCAATGTGGGGATATTTACTATCAAGCAAGCTATAAGGTAATTCAAGTCCCAGTGCCAGGAGAAACCCCTACTCCTTCACCTTTTGTAGTCAAGGAAGAACCTACTGAAACACAAGAACTAGCAGGTCCTCCCAAGCTCAAGACTGAGCCCTGCATTGCAACAAAAGAAGCCCCTACCTTTTTCAACAAAGCTGTATAGACAATGCCTATGGAGGAATTTACACCTCCCAGCCAGATCAATCTCTCCACTTTTATGGAACAATCTACTCAAACCTTACCTCATCCCACTACTTCCAATGCTGAAACACAGAGTCATCTATGGGATGAGCAGGCAACAATAAAAAAATGGAAGAAAGAGTATGCTGAAACACAGGCCAAAAGCCTGCAAGTGAATAGACAAATCTGGATAAATCATACTTACTCAAATTGGGAAGCGTTAGAACAGACACGCCAGGAAGCTCACAACCTTAAGAAGAAGAACAAAGAATTGAAAGGCATATTGGCCTTGGTATTTGATTTGGTACAAAATCTATTGGCCACAAGAAAGCCATCTTGCAACTACTCCTTATTCCTTATGGAGCGACTCACAAGGTTTCAGATCAAATCAATTATAGAAGGTAAACCCCATGCAGTACTACACCCAGCAGATTTTGTCAAAGCTTTTGCAGTAGCCTCTACTAGGGATCAACACCTCCTCTGTGAGGCATACTTTCATAACGAGGCCATTCTCGAGAACAGGTTATTGAACCTTAATCCCCTTGTCGGGGACATCCAAATTCGAGCGTTCACTTCCTTTCTCTACAATCAGATTTTGTGGCAAGATGACTTTTTGGCTACTAAGCACAATGAAGATAATTGCCTCCTCTGGATAAGACCAGAACCACATAAGACAACCACCTTTTTCATAGAATATTATGAGTTCTTAAAACAACCAGGGGTGAATGAACATGTTCGGCAGTTACAATTAGAAGTGCTCCAATAATGTCAGCACATCATCAGATCCATAGAGATTCTTTCCCTCTAGGAAAATAACCTGTTTTGGTAGAAATCCATGGAGAAGAGACAAGAACACAATACTTTTAGCCCTACCAACCTTGAGGTAGCAATTTCTAGGATACCTAACTACATCCAGTGTGTTTGGCATTGTGCTGAAAACTGGATAGGGTATCGGTTTTATTTTCCTATCCTCTGGTTGCCAATAGAAAGGTATCAAATCAATTATAAGCTGCCTAAAAAGACAGAAACAACAACATGGCAAAGATTATAGTAGGTCTAAGGGTTCAGAGCGCCAATGGACAGTACCTCCCACAGTTACTGCTTGAGTAACTTACATGCTCAGAGTCAGTATCCAGACTCTGATTCAGAGTGAAGTTGCCTGAGGACACGAAACACCTTGAGTTGGGGGAGATGTTAGGACCACACAATGTACCTTTTTGCCTATACTTTTTGCCACTATTGCACTCTTGATCACCCATATTTAAACTCATACTATCACTTTATCTGATCATTCCAAAGGTATACAATGTCCCTTCTCATTATTATACGTTTAATCTATTTTGCATAATATTTTACATCACTCTCGTACTTAACCATTGATTAGAAATGTATAAGTGTTCAAACTGCAGATTAGAATTTGAGGCCTATTGATGAAACACAGAGCTATTACACAGTCCAGGGTCGCAGACGCTGAAACACAGAGTTGTTACACAGTCTAGGGTCGCAGATGCTGAAACACGGAGCTGTTACATAGTCCAGAGCCGCAGATGCTGAAACACAGAGGAAGCTGCCCAGGACCGACGATGCTGAAACACAGAGCTATTACACAGCCTAGAGCCACAGATGTTGAAACATAGAGGAAGCCGCCCAGGACCGACGATGTTGAAACAAAAAGGAAGCCGTTACACAGTCAACAGTCAATAGAAACTCTAAAGCACCAACCATCTCTCCTACATGAGAATGCTGACACAGTCAAGAGCGAAATTCCCGTGGCTGAAACAACCCGCGATTTGCGATGCTGAAACAACATCAACAACAACGAGAAGAAACTGTTACTCCAGCCGTAACAACAACACCTCATTCAGCACCTGTAATAGCATTCTGTTGCGCAAGATTAGGACATCCTATTCTGGTTTAGAAAGTCGATCTGACTAAGAATAAGACTCAGATACACATTGTAATTTTTGATCAATTGTATCGAAGGGGTTCCCTCTTTAAATAAGAGGAAATCATCATTCGAAGGAATCCAAGTTTTATGTATTGATAAAGCCTCAAAGAGAGGGACGTATTTCATTTCCAAATTGTAATATGATATTTTGATTGATGAATAAAAGACTGCTTTGAGTATCCTTCTCTAGCCTTCTCGTTTCAGGGGAATCTTGTGAGAAGGGAGGGCCCACCTTCTTCACAAGATTCACCCGTTAGTTTTATAGTGTGTTAGTGTAATTTCTGTTTATGCCTTGATTAACTTTTGTCTTGCTAAAACACTACTTTTAATGAATTCTGCTTTGCTGAAACACTACTGAACTCTGTCTTGTTAAGAGCTCTAGTTTATTGAATGTTACACGAAGTTCATAATCATTTTCATTAGTAATCTTGTGTGATCATTTTATGAGGTTTGATAATCAAAGACTGGATTAAGCGTTCCTTCTTAGAAAGGAAGGGATTAGAAGGTCTTGTTCTTTGTAGATTTCAATTCTTTCTGCAAGTGTGCTAATCAAAGACTGGATTAAGGGTTCCTGCTTATAAAGGAAGGGATTAGAAGGTCCTGTTCTCTGTAGATTTCAATTATTTCTGCAAGTGTGCTAATCAGAGACTAGATTAAGGGTTCCTGCTTAGAAAGGAAGGGATTAGAAGGTCCTATTCTTTGTAGATTTCAATTATTTTTGCAAGTGTGCTAATCAGAGACTGGATTAAGGGTTCCTGCTTAGAAAGGAAGGGATTAGAAGATCCTGTTCTCTGTAGAATTCAAATTATTCTTGCAAGTGTGCTGATTAGAGACTGGGCTAAGGGTTCCTGCTTAGAAAGGAAGGAATTAGAGGGTCCTGTTTTCTTCTAGATAGAGTTATCCTTCTACGCATTAATGTTTTCATGAAAGTGTGTTAATCAGAAACAAGGTGCTGGAGTTCCTGCTTGGGAATAAGGGTCCTGTTCTCTTGTTACAGAATAGTTGTTCTTTTCTGTTGCAGTTGTCATTTTTATGTAATCTAGGATTCTTTAGATTAATCTTTAAAGATCTGCAATAGGTAGGTTGCTTTCCTGTAATTCAAGTCAGAACTTCAGTTCATTTAGGGCAAGTGTGATTAATATAGTTTCCTTTACTACAACTCTAAGTCGCTTTTGGAATTGAGCATATATAGTGCATGGTTATCATTGAAATAAACAGACTCCCCTGGGTTGACAATTTATGTAGCACTTGATTGTTTGAATTAATTAAGCAATTATAGTGACCAAAAATCCTCAATCACTTGATTCACCCTCTCTGTTTGTCCATCTGATTTTGGATGATAAGCTGTACTAAAATTCAAATTTGTTCCAAATCCATTAAATAATCCTTTCCAAAATTTTGAGGTAAATTTTGGATCTCTGTCAAACACAATTGTATTGGGTATGCCATGTAATCTAGCAATTTCCCTCATATAAACATCAACAATGTTCACTACCTTGTGAGTGATCTTAACTAGAATAAAATGGGCAACTTTAGTAAGCTTATCCACCACCACCATGATAGAATCATGTTGCTTGTTTGTTCTGGGTAGTTTGGTTATGAAATCCATGGTTACAACTTCCCATTTCCACTTAGGAATGGGTAATGGCTATAAAAAACTAGATGGGTGTCTATGCTCAACCTTTACCTTTTGACATTCCAAACATCTGGCAATAAAATCAACAACCTCTTTCTTCATGCCTGGCCAATAATATTGGCTTTTGACAACTGCAATAGTTTTCTGATATCCCGGGTTCCCAACATAAGGTACATTATGCATTTCTCTCAATATCATATTTTTCAATTCCTGAGAATTTGGTACATAAATTCTTCCCCTGTACTTGATTATTTCATCATTAACTAGCTTGTATTCTTCAATTTTCTGCTTCAAAATACCTTGTTGTAATTTTGCCACTAATTCCTTGTATTGCAAATCTGATTTGGTAGCCTCTATCATTCTGAGTTTTAAATATGATTGGTACATGCTAATGGATTTAGAATGCATTTCATGCACTCTTCTGATGAGTGCATCAACCACTTTGTTCTCTTTCCCCTTGATATGCTTTATATCAAAGTCATATTTGCTCAGAAATTCTAACCATCTGCCTTGCCTAGAATTTAGAGTTGGCTGATCAAATAAATATTTCAGACCATTGTGGTCTGCCCTCAGCTCAAACCTTTTCCCCATGAGGTAGTGTCTCCATTTCCCCAAGGCATGCACTATGGATTCCAACTCCAAATCATGAGTGACATAGTTTCTTTCATGCTCCTTCAACTTCCTTGATTCATAACATATAACAAACCCATTTTGACTGAGGACTCCACCAAGTCCCTCTTTACATGCATCTATGCATACAATGAAGTCTTCATTTGGGTCTGCAATCCTTAGTATTGGAGCACTTGTTAATAATTTTTTCAAGTGTTGGAAACTATTTTCACAATCCAATGTCCACTGAAACTTCACACCCTTTCTTTGCAAGGAAGTGATTGGGTGTGCAATCTTTGAAAATTCTTCAACAAATCTTCTGTAGTAGCCTGCAAGACCCATGAATGATCTCACCTATGTCACATTCTTTGGCATTGACCATTCTCTAATGGCTTCTATATTCTTAGGATCCACTGCTATCCCATCCTTTGAAATGATATGCCCCAAATAATGAATTTGCTTCTAATAAAATGAACACTTGCTCAACTTGGCATACAAATGATGCTCCCTTAATACTTGCAAAACTATCCTCAAATGATGTTCATTCTCTTCCTCTAACTTAGAATATATAAGAATTTCATCCAAAAAGGCAATGGCAAACTTGTCTAAATATTCTCGGAAAACACCATTCATTAAGCACATGAAAACAACTAGTGCATTTGACAACCCAAATGGCACCACTGTGAACTCATAATGACCATACCTTGTCCCGAAGGTGGTATTTCTGATATCTTCCTCTTTAATCCTTACCTGATGGTATCTTGACATGAGATCTATCTTTGAAAATATCTTGACATCCTTCAATTGATCAAAGAGATCATCAATCGTTGGCAAAGGATATTTATTCTTTACAGTCACTTTATTCAGCTGTCTGAAATCAATGAAAAATCTTAATGTCCCATGTTTCTTCTTCACAAACAAGATTGGAGCACCCCAAGGTGACACACTTGGGCATATATACCCCTTCTTCAGAATTTCTTCAAGCTGCATTCGCAACTCCTTCAACTCTGGTGTACTCATTCTATAAGGAGTCTTTGACACTGGAGCTGCTCCAGGCGTTAAATTTATAGAGAACTCAATATCTCTCTTTGGGGGTAGTCCTGGTACCTCCTTGAACACATCTTCAAATTCTTCCAAGGCTGCATTATATTCCAAATTTGGCACCTTATCTCTAGGTGTCTCTTCCATATGTGCTGCAAATATTTGACACCCTTTCCTGTAACATTTCTTCAGCTGCAATGTTGAAATTTCTCTGATGGTTACTGCCCTGGGAATTCCCTACACTCTCCTTAGTTTCCCTTCCTCATCCAAGCAAGTAAATGCTTTGTTATGACATTCTAGGAGAGCATGATGTTGGTCCAACCAATCCATCCCAATTAGACGGTCATTGGAACCTAAAGGTAAGATGTTCAAATCTTCCTTGGTGTTCAGTCCATTCATGTCCATAAGACATGACTCAACCATCTCATTGACTTTTCTTTTGGCTCTAGTAGCTAGTTGCACCAACCAATATTTTCCATGCTTGCTTCTTGGAAAATGAGAACTTTCCACCATCTTAGGATCTATATAACTATGACTAGCTCCTGAATCAATTAAAATAACAATGGTTTGGTTGATGATCATGCCTTCCACCTCAATCATATGTGACTGATATTATGCTTTCTTGTTGTCCAAGGCTACATAGATTCTTGGTACATTTCTTCCCATGTCCTCCACTATATCAACTTGTTGTACATTGTGAACAATTATCCCTTTTTCACCTGTATGAGGACAATCTCTGTACATGTGATCTTCTTTACAACCCCAACATTGAATAGGTGGCTGCCTTGGCCTTTGACCCCCTGTTTCAATTGCTCTAGGCTCTCTAGGAGCTTGCTGTCCCTGTGGATTATTTATGAAGAATGGTGGCTTAGATCCCTTCTTCCTCTGATCCATATTGAATTGCTTTTTGTCTTCCCAAGATTTTTGGAAAGTTTGCCTTGCTTTCTGTTGATCATATAGGCATTTAGCTCGCCTTATGATCTCTTCCAATGTCTTGGGATCATAATACTATATTTTTTCACTGATGAATGATGGAAATCCACTCAAATATCTTTGAATCTTAACTGTCTCATTTTTTATGAAAGAGACTTACTTCAATAGTTCTAGAAACCTTCTCTGATATTCATCTATGGTCATACTCCCAAGCTTGCGTTCAAAGAACTCTTTCATTTTCTTGTTATAGTATATTTTAGTCTAGTATTTCTTCTCAAAATACTTATTGAATTCCCTCCAAGTGACACTTTCTCTTTAATGTGTTGCACCTGCACAAGTTGATCCCACCACATGGATGCCTTTCCCTTGAGTTGATAGATTGCAATTCTACCTTCTGCATGAGAAGAATAATTATGCAATTGAAAATAATTTTTCATGCCCAACAACCATGTTATTGCATCTTCATCCTTTTCGTGCTCACCACCAAATGTAGGAGGTTTGATTTTGTTCATTTATCCTCCCAGTTCATCCACCCCAGACCTCTTATGATTTATGACAGAGGATGGACTTGAGCTATTGTGTGCCCTATTATTGGAATTCCCTAGGGAGTGATGGTCATGTATGCTAACACTTCTTGCTTTTCTTTTCTCATCAGAAGGCCTGTGACTTCCAGATTTGCTTGAGCCACTCTCCTTGTCCAATTTATTTTCTATTTTGTTCAATCTCTCCAATAACTTCATGTGAAGTCATCCTGCTGCTCCTTGGCTCTCATAATCCTTTCATTATCAAATTTATGGCTTTGGACATCCTTTTGTAAATTTTTAATGGTCTCTGCCATATTCATGTTTTCATCCCTTTCTTCTCCGTGTCCATTGGAGTTTGTTCCTTCAATGCCCAAATGGACATCCATCCCTTTGATTTCATCTTCCCGGATGTAAGTCCCTTGTGCCTCTTCCATTCCTATGGAATATGCACTGATCTTTATCTGATCTAGTTGTTTTTAACTTTGCAAAATGTGCACCCGATAAAACTTTGTCAGGCTAATTGTTTCAATAATTTTCATGAAAAATATGAACCATTTTGGTTCAATAATATATCAAAATCCTTTCTTCTGATTTATTGAAAATTTTAATTCCTAGATCAATTTTCTAGGTTTATATTTAGATTCCATTTTTCAAGACCTTTCCAATGCCTGCTCACATGCTCAATTCCAACTCTGGAGCAGAAAGTTATATCTATTTGAAATTTTCCCATTAATTTTTTTGCTCATTTTTCAACTTGGTGCAACTCTGCGCTGTAATTATGCATTTTTGTACCTACTCCATTGGATTTTTCATATGATCTCAATTGGGTTTCTGCATAAACATATTATGGACATTCTGTCCAAGTTTCACCTCATTCTGGGTTCTAGGCTGCTAGTTACAACCTGCTGAAGTTCTAGGCCCATTTTTGTTTTTTGTCTGAAATGCTATAGGTACCCTATTTTCCATATTAAACACCTTTAACATGCCCATAAATTTAATTCAGCTCTGGGACTACCTTCTATGGTTCAATATATTTCCATTTATTTCTCCTGTGACTCAATCCGATTCCGGAGCTGAAAGTTATGGCCATTTGAAGTTAGTTGGGTCATAAAATTTACTCTCCACTATTTGGGCTGAAACTTTCTCAAAAAAGCTTTGTTTGATGAACAATTTACACCATTAGAAAGATCTATCCGAGCTATTTTATTTGAGCTGCAAAGACATAGTGTACCTTTGGTACACCTTTGTCTCGTGGCTTTTGAGTTTCTAAAAAAACTCTTAAGGCCTTCAAAAACACGCTGCAAAAGATGACGTTCAAATGATATAAAACGTCGTAGAAAATTGTTGATTTTCTGCTATTGTTCACCCTCCAAACGAATTCACGCGCATAAATTTCAACCTGTACACCCATATTTACCATGTGCAGCAACAACACAAGGTAAATCGTGCTTCACACACTTTAAAACCACTGTGTATCACTTCTTTGTCGCGCCAATAACTTGCGAGCAATACTTTTGTGTTGTGCACCAATATCCACTGCGCATAATTTTTATGTCGCGCGCCAATATCCACCATGCCCAGATTTTGTGTCACGTGCCAATATCCACCGAGCACATTTTTTTTGTACCACATGCCAATATTCTGCACGCATTATATTCTATGCACTGCACCATGCCAGCATTTAGTACGTCCCCACCATGCACCAAAACTCTGCGCGCACCACTAACTTAACTGTCGTGCAACAACATATACTCTTACTGTGCTCTGCCAATACTGCGCACACCATGCGCACCATTATTATTGTGTGTGCACACCACACACACCTTTTATGCGTACGCACACCACACAATGCTAAATTTATCACGTGGTTTGTACACCAACATTTTTTCGCGTGATGCTTAAATTTAGTGCGCACACCCTCACACTAACATTTTTCTGCGTGGCACTGAAATTTAGCGTGCACACCTGCACACTAAAATTTTTCCATGCGGTGCCAAAATTTAGCGCATGCACCAGCATGCCAATATCTTGTCACGCAGTGCTGAATTTTACTTATCACAAGTTTTTCACTGCGCATCATGCATTTTTATTGCGCCCTCCTACGCACATTCATTTTTATGCGCATCAATTCCTTGTGAATTCCACTGCAGAAATTGGGGCTTTTTCTTAACGTTTTCCCCATTTCTTCCATAGGCATTCTGTAACTACAAAATTTATTCAATTTCACCCCAATAACACCAGTTTAACCTCTTCAATAACAAATCGCAGTGGGTTGACATTTCTGGAATGAATTCACCCAAATCAATTCATGAATTGGGAATTTAATTACGAATTCCACTCCATTTGTCATGGATTTACTGCAACTTCAAATTCAACCAATTCCAGGTCTAAATTTCCTAGAACAAATATTAAATCAATAATATCTTACCACCTGGACGAATTTCTCAATTTTCTCATGAGTTTAACAACATAAATTGGGGCTTTTTCCCAATTTCTATACCATATTGTAGCGGGATGCTCTGCAACTTGAAATTTGGCCACTTCGAAATAATTTTTCTGTGAAATTTCACTACAACTCAACTTGTTCAACCCATCCAAGCTCAATGTTGAAAACTGATGCTCTGATACCATGTTGTAACGTCCTTGACCATCCATGCCGGGCCACACTACGCCAGAGAACTCTTGCGGAAACATATACATAAAAGATAAACAAACAAATACATTCTATATTTTCATGGATTCATAGTAAAATAACAGTAAACATAGAGATGCAACATATAAATTAAATACCAATAAACATATAGACAATTATAATCATGCATAGGATAAACCCATAAAAATAAAACACGTAAATAACAATGCAGGATGTAAATTTATCACACAATTGACACTTATCTTTGTAAAAATTGTTGGGTATGTGTTATATTCTTTTCATGTGTGTGTGTGGGCACTTCAAATATGACAACTTCATTTGACGATCCCTCGTAGTAGTGCTCTGCCTGTTCCGTGTACGCTGAGTTCTTTCCTAGGGGGGTCCCAGGGGGGGGGGGGGGG
>CBVK0101108677.1:0-10596 GCA_900067695.1 Picea abies | reverse complement strand
TAGAGGAGGATCACAGGTTTTCTTTGAGCGGAGGTTCTTTGAAGAGGCGACTGAACAGTCAAAATTCTCCGAGGAGAACTCCCGAAATAGCGAGGACTGTAGGATCAAGGAAAGTTGCAGGATGGTTAAAGGAGAGCAAGCTTTCCATTCCAGGATCCAGGATCAACATAGACCATTGATCATGATCCATTGGAGCAGTCAAGTCATTTTGGGAATTCGGAGTTCGGGAGCCCAAAGTGTAAGCCTAAATCCTTGGATGGTCAAGTTCCCGAAACGCGAAAGGAGGTTTCATGTGTGAAGTCAAAGAGTGACGAGTTCAGGAATTCAGAACTTCGAAGTTCGGGGTTTCAAAATTCTTGAGGACGAGTGATTGGGACTCAGCAAGGAGGAAAGTCTGAAATCAAAAGCTGTGGCAGAATATTTGTTGGCATTTCGGGAATCAGGTTTTCGACATTCCTGGTGATAAGGAGCAGAACACTTCACATCAGAAGTACTGAAATCACGAAACGCGAAGAAGTGTGGAGGAGCATTTCGGCAATTCGGGTTTCGGGACCCCGGAAGTGGAGAGGTAAAGTTGCACGTCATCACAACTCCCGAAATCCCGAAGAGCGAAAAGCAAAAATCAGTGGCAGGGTGAGCCGAGAGATTTTAGTATTTCGGGTTTTGGAGGTCGAAGAGGTAAGGCGTTCGACCACGGGATTTGCGAAATCGTGAAATATGATATCTTGAAAGGAAAAGAGAAGATTCCTAATGTCATTTGGGTGTTGATCGAGGAGTTCATGTCGGTGAATAATCACGCGGGCAAAACTCAGGAGGGCCTGTGAATTATACTCGAAGTGGGTGAGTAAATAATTCCTCGAGAGGAATTAAAAGAGTCAGTTAGACTCTTAGGGCCGAAGTTGAAAGATCCTGTGCGGACCTCGACCTGAGGGTTGGGGGTCTGCGCCAGTTGTGGTATCAGAACTTAAAATTATTTCTTTGCTTTCTATAACAGGGAAAAGAGGAATTTTACAGCCATGTCGTCGAGGAGAAGAGATAGGAAAATACCTAACCCACTAGAGGAAAGGGAAATTCCAAGAAGAAGAGACAGGCAATTACCTGATCCGACAAGGGAAAGAGAGATGCGTGAACTACGTGCCAGGCTTGATGCCATGGAAATAGCATAGAGGTGCACAGTTGACGTTGGGGATATCAGCAAATTAGAAAGTGAAAATGAGGCCGAAAATGAAGAAGTTGCAGCCGAAGATGCAACAGAAGAACGCCTATTCAGGGTTGTTGCAAGGATTGGTGCTAGAGCAAAAATGGGCATTGTAGTATATGAAGGAAACCTGGATGTTGAAGAGCTTCTAGACTGGATTAGAGCTCTGGATAAGTATTTTGACTATGAAGATGTCGAGGAAGACAAGAAGGTCAAACACGTTCAGAGATTGTCGGAAGAACCACAGTGTTAATGACATCATGTCATCGACGTTTCGGATCCATAACAGGATCCATCATCAGGACAAAAAAGTCTGAGAAAAATAGTAAGAGAAGAGCCTTTCTTAAATAGTAATGAGGCGGGTGAAAAAAACCTACGGTTGGATCTTAAGTATTTTGACTATGATGATGGATCCTGTTATGGATCCAAAACGTCGACGACATGATGTCATTAACACTGTGGTTCTTCCGACAATCTCTGAACATTTTTCTCACCACAGAAAACTAAATGAAAAGGTCAAACACGCTGTCACAAGACTTAAAGGAAATGTAGCATTGTGGTGGGATGAACTACATGCTGACAGACGCTGCAAAGGCAAGAAGGAAATCAAGAGATGAGATAGAATGGTTGCAAAGATGAAGGAAAAATTCATACCCAAAGATTATTAGATTACTCTGTTTCAGAAAATGCAGAATTTGAGACAGAAACTGATGACAGTGAAAGAGTACACTGAAGAGTTCTATAGGATAAACATCAAAGCAGGTCATCAGGAAAGTGATGATGAAAAGGTTGCCAGGTATATGAATGGTCTGCGATATGACATTCAGTACGAGATGAGCATGATGACCATTCAGACGGTGGAAGATGCTTATCAGATGGCTTTGAAAGCTTAAGAGAAGCTGAACCGAAAGCAAGGTCAAAGAGGCTGAGGTAGAAGTCAAGCTAGAAGCAAAACAATTTCCCAAGACAAGAATCAAAAACCTAAAGAAGAGTGGAAGAAACCTCAAACTCAAACTAAGAAAGGTGGAAGCTCACAGAGAGGACAATATGCTGATAGAAATACTTTTCCTCGAACCAAAGGAAGAGGAAGAGGTAGAGGTGGAGAAATAAAATGCTTTACCTGTGGGAAAAATGGACACAAATCCTATGAATGTCCAAATAAGAAGAAAGAATAAGTTGAAACTCACATTTCTGAAGCTCAAGGACGGAATGTTGAGGTAGAATATGCTGAAGGCAAAAAATCACTGATGATGAGAAAATTTCTCTTAACGCCAGAGAAGGAGGCAGAAAACCCAGTCCAAAGGAACAGACTTTTTCGGACTGCTTGCAAGACCAAAGACAAGGTATGCAAAGTCATTGTGGACAGTGGTAGCACAGACAACCTCGTTTCTACAGAGATGGTAGAAAAGCTGGAGCCGGAGACTATTGAACATCCAAGCCCATATAGATTTTTGTGGCTACAAAAAGGACATCAGGTAAATGTCACTAAACAATGTTTAGTTGAATTTAAAATAGGGGGATATAAGGATGAAATATTATGTGATGTCATTCCCATTGATGTTTGTCATCTATTTTTGGGTAGACCATGGCAATATGATAGGAATGTGATTCATGATGGGAGAAAGAACACATACACCCTAGAGAACAATGGGAGAACTCACATGTTGCTGTCGATTAAGGATAAAGAAGTGAAACCAGAGGTGAGCAACACTGTACTTCTCATGAGTGGGAAGGAACTTCTCAAAGAGGTTAAGAAGAAGGAGGATACACAATTCATTGTGGTCAGGAAGCCTAGAATTGTTTTAACCAGTACAAGAGTGGATTATTTACTAGAGGAAATCTAGAAGTTGTTGGAAGAGTTTGTTGATATAGTAGTGGATGAACTACCTCATTCGTTGCCACCGATCAGAAGTATAAGTCATCACATTGATCTTATACCTGGAGCTACTTTACCAAACAAAGTAGCGTACAGATTGACGCCGCAGGAGAATGAAGAGGTTAAGAGACAAGTCTAGGACTTAATGGACAAGGGATTGGTTAGAGAAAGATTGATTCCATGCGTTGTTCCAACAGTGCTCAGCCCAAAGAGAGATGGAGGCTAGAGGATGTGTACAGACTTGAGGGAAATCAACAAGATTACCATCATATATAGATTTACATTTCCAAGGATGGATGATTTGATGGATTGCTTGAGTGGAGAATTTTTTTTTTCAAAAATTGATTTGAAAAGCGGATATCATCAGATTCGAATGAGAGAAGGTGATGAATGGAAGACAACATTCAAGACGAATGAAGGGCTATACGAATGGCTTGTTATGCCATTTGGCTTAACAAATGTGCCTAGTACTTTCATGAGGTTGATGAATGAAGTCCTGAAGGATTTCATAGGAAAATTCATCGTCCTATATCTTGACAATATATTGATTTTCAGTGGAACAGAAACATAGAATTTGAAGCATTTGGCTACAGTGATGAAGAGATTACAGCAAGAGAAGTTGTTGATAAATATGAAGAAATCATCATTCATGAAGACAGAGCTCATTTATTTGGGGTTTGTTATCTCTACAGATAAGATGAAAATGGATCCGGATAAAGTGGAGGTGATCAAGAATTGGCCATCGCCGAAGAGTATATTTGAGGTTAGAAGCTTTCATGGATTGACTAGTTTCTACAGGAAATTTATCAGAAATTTCAGTGGAATTAGCGCACCAATGATGGACACGGTGAAGAAAAGACATAAATATTTTCACTGGACAGAGGAAGCAGAGAAAAGTTTCAATCTGTTGATAAGGAGGATTACTGAACAGCCAATTCTGGTGTTGCCAGATTTCAGTAAAACGTTTCAGGTCAAATGTGATGCAAGCGGATTTGCCATAGGAGCGGTCTTAATCCAAGACAATAGACCGATCACATACTTCAGTGAGAAACTGAATGAAGCGAAAGTGAAGTACTCCACATATGACAAGGAATTTTATGCAGTCATACAAGCGTTGAAGAAGTGGAGACACTATTTGGTTCCCAAAGAGTTTGTTTTGTACAGTGATAATCATGCCTTACAATTCGTAATTCAACAGGAGAAGTTGAACCAAAGACATGTTAAATGGGTTGAATACATGCAGAAATTTACTTTTGTAATTAAACACATTTCTGGAACTGCTAACAAAGTTGTTGATGCTTTGAGCAGGAAATGTGTGCTTATGCAGGAGTTCAGAGTCCAAACATTGGGTTTTGATAATCTCAAGGACATGTACAGAGATGATCCAGATTTTAAGGAGGCGTATGAGGCATCTAAGAATCCAATTCTCAGGGATAGAAATCAATGGACTGAATATATGATCCAGGATGGATTATTATTCAGAGGCAATCAATTATGCATTCCAAAATGCTCCATGAGGGAGAATCTGTTGAAAGAAAAACACAGTGGAGGATTGGTTGGACACTTCAGTGATGACAAAACATTCTCAAAATTAAATGGCTCATATTTTTGGCCAGGGATGAGGACATATGTCAAAATATTTGTAGACAGATGTAGAATTTGTCAGCACACAAAAGGAAGAAAGTAGAATATAGGTTTCTATCAGCCATTACCCATACCTGAGAGGCCATGGGATGCAGTAAGCATGGATTTTATATTGGGGATGCCAAGAACAAAAAGAGGATTTGATTCAATATTTGTGGTGGTAGATAGATTTTCAAAGATGGCACATTTTATACCATGCCAAAAAACCAGTGATGCAACTCATATTGCAAACCTTTTTTTCAAGGAAGTTGTCAGACTTCACGGCTTGCCAAGAAGTATAGTTTCAGATCGAGACACCAAGTTCGTTGGAAATTTCTGGAGGACTTTATGGAAGAAGCTGGGGACAAATTTGTCATTTAGCTCAGCTTATCATCCTCAAACAAATGGGCAAACAGAAGTTGTAAACAGAATCTTGGGAGATTTGCTAAGGAGCCTAGTGATTGAACACCACAGTCAGTGGGATCACATTCTTCCACAGGCGGAATTTGCCAACAGAAGCACAGGGCAGAGTCCATTCCAAATTGTGTACGGAATGCAGCCACGAGGAGTTTCTGAATTGAAATATTCGAAACGAATTGAATTCAGAAGTGCTAGTGCAGAGGATTTTGCAGAGGTGATGAAAGAACTTCATAACCAAGTGAAGGAACGTTTGTAGAATTCGAATCAAGAGTACAAGTGCAGAGCAGATCAACACAGGCGAGAACTTCAGTTTGAAGTTGGCGATCTGATTCTTGCATATCTGAGAAAGGAAAGGTTCCCAAGGGGAACATATAACAAACTGAAGATGAAGAATATTTGACCATGCAAAGTCTTGAATAAATTTGGGGCAAACACATATGAGATTGAATTACTTGATGGGGTCGGAATTTCACTGATATTCAACATCTCGGATTTCTACCCTTACAAAGATGAAGAAGCAGGAGTAGACAATGAACAGGCAGAAGTTCAGTGGACTAAACAAATGCCTCTAACTGAAAAGCCACAGATGGAAGGTATACTTGACAAGAGAGTCAACAAGGGGACCAAGAGAAAAAAATATTTTGAATACTTGATCAAATGGAAGGGACATCCAGTTGAAGATGCTAGCTGGGAGAATGAAGCGGAAATTCAGAAGCATGGACAGACCGTGCAAGAGCTCATGAACAGGAATCCATGAAAATTTTCAAGTGAGGGAGTATGATGCAGGAGCATCGTCAGTAGCAAGCAAGCATGGAGGCAGAAGACAGCTGGGATGAACGTTATCACATTTTGGTACATGTCAAAATCGTTTTGAAATCTTTTTGGAAAGTTTGGATGTATAGATATTAATGAAATACTTGAGGCGTACTTCCATATTGTAAACAGATCTTGAGCGATCCGTTCTCATATGTAGGATGTAGAGGCATTTATGCATAGTTAATGAAAGTAGGTAGATTTAAAATTCTAGATTAGACAGTTTTAGGAGTTGGAGGGAAAACGACTATAGACACCCTCATTCTTTGTATCTTTGTATCAATCAGAGATTGTATGAGCGAGCACATTAGCATAGAGAAGAAGTAGAGAGTTGTAGAGAAGAACCCATGTACAGAAGTTATGAATTTAATATATGAATCTTTGATTCAGACTCATGGTGTTATAATGCTTTCTGTGTATACATGTTGAATGCTATGCTTATGGTTGCTTTACTATTTTTGTTGTGCATTTGTTGTTATGCTATGTATGTATGATTTCATGTTAAGTGTTTGAAGTCTGAGAGAGTAAGAGAATGAGTTTCAATTGTTTCTCTTCCTGAGTGAGAGAAGTTCCTGCAAGGAGTGCAGTGGAAGTGTCTGCAAGGTGTGTGTTGACAGCATTCAAAGTTTATCTCTGAAAGCTCAAGGGGGATACCATTGTTCTCATTCCAGTAGAAGTGCAAGACAAGCACAAAATTCGTGCAAAGTGTGCACAGGCTGGCCGAGACCTTAGAATTTATCAAGCTAAGGTTGAGTGATTGAAGGACTGTTGTTGCAGAGAAAGTGCACAGAGTCAGGAATTCAAGTACCCAGAAGTACTTGAAGGATTGCTGCAAGGAGTGCGTGCAAAAGTCTTCTTGAAGACTTGAGTTTGTGAAGAAATCTCAGAAGGGTTAGGGGCGCAAGTAGTTCTTAAAGAGGTTAAATCCTAGAGGAGGATCACAGGTTTGCTTTGAGCAGAGGTTCTTTGAAGAGGCAACTGAACAGTCAAAATTCTCCGAGGAGAACTCCCGAAATAGCGAGGACTGTAGGATCAAGGAAAGTTGCAGGGTGGTTAAAGGCGAGCAAGCTTTCCACTCCAGGATCCAGGATCAACATAGACCATTGATCGTGATCCATTGGAGCAGTCAGGTCATTTTGGGAATTCAGAGTTCAGGAGCCCGAAGTGTAAGCCTAAATCCTTGGATGGTCAAGTTCCCGAAACGCTAAAGGAGGTTTTGTGTGTGAAGTCAAAGAGTGACGAGTTCGGGAATTTGAAACTTTAGAGTTCGGGGTTTCGGAAGTCTTGAGGATGAGTGATCGGGACTCAGCAAGGAGAAAGTCTGAAATCAGAAGTTGTGGCAAAATATTTGTCGGCATTTCGGGAATCGGGTTTTTGGCATTCCCAGTGACAAGGAGCAGAATACTCCACATCAGAAGTACCGAAATCGCGAAACGCGAAGAAGTGTGGAGCAGCATTTTGGCAATTTGGGTTTCGAGACCCCAGAAGTGGAGAGGTAAAGTTGCACGTCAATGCAACTCCCAAAATCGTGAAGAGCGAAAAGCCGAAATCAGTGGCAGGGTGAGCTGAGAGATTTTAGTATTTTGGGTTTTGGATGTCGAAGAGGTAAGGTGTTCGACCACGGGATTCGCAAAATCCGATATCCTAAAAGGAAAAGAGAAGATTCCCAATGTCAGTTGGGTGTTGATCGAGGAGTTCATGCTGTTGAATAATCAGGTAGGAAAAACTCAGGATGGCCTATGAATTATACTGAAAGTGGGTGAGTAAATAATTCCCCGAGAGGAATTAAAAGAGTCAGTCAGACTCTTAGGGCCGAAGTTGAAAGATCCTGTGTGGACCTTGACCTGAGGGTTGGGGGTCTGTGCCAGATTTGGATCCATCGAAGTAGAGAGACCATATGTGAGCCTCATCAGCTGTATGTGATGCATTAGGGAGAACTGTCGACTGTGTGTATGTCATGAGTTCTGATTGTTGTTCCGGGTTAGTAATGATAGAAGTTTCCGCCATGAAATTACCGAAAAAGGTGTTCATTTCCTACATTTTGGGTGAATTAGCAGAAGCAGTAAATGGTTCATTAGCGTCACTTAAATCGGTCATGGTGAGCTTGAGTTAACGCTCACGATTGATTTTGATTCCATTAGGATTTCCATTCTCTGGCAGCCACAAATGGGACTAGTTTATCGCAAAGTAGCCATGCAACTGTTCGGACCAATCCCTGCTTAAAAATAAGCCATATACTTCAGGGATGTCAACGAAAATGATATCAATAATCTGGTGAACTTTAGGATTAGAGGATAATCTAATAAGGAAATTTTTTAATTCACCTGTCACTTTAACACTGGTTTGATCAAGCTGAATAATTTTCATACTGGACGGTTGAACTTCAGCATTGTTTTTTTGACAGACAGACCAAGGCATTACATTTGATGATGCACCAGAATCTACCATACAATTATGTACATTCCTATTGAAAATTTCAAAGGTCAATAAAAAAGGTGGGACATTTTTACGAAGATTGATAGCAGAACTTTGTTGGTTTTTAGTCGTAGTCCCTGGAATTATTTTATCTACATTTGTTACACTTTTTACAACAAGGTCTCTTTTATCCGAGAGTTCTAGTGTAGTTTTAGTAGGGACCTTTTGAGATGTTTTAGGGCAGATTTCTGCCAGTTTCATGCTGTTTAGATTGTTGTTTTTGTTGTTTTCTGCAATGTTCTGAAGCATCTTTTGCAAAAGAAAAGGAAATTTCAACAATTTATAAACAGAAATATTATCTTTAAGTTTCTTAACGTCTTCAATCAAATCGTATTCTAAACTTGGGGTTGTTGAATTATGTTTAGTTTCAATCTGTTTAAACTATTTTTGGGGCACATTAGTTCCAATTTCAGAAGAGGGTTTATTCTGGGTTTTGCTTCTGGTATTGTAAGGATGAACTGTTTCAAAATTGGCTTGAAATATACTGTCCGAAAAATGCCCGAAGATGTTGGGAGAGGGTTCGTCTGCTTCCACTGTTTCTTGTTCAACCATGTCTTCAAAAATCTCAAGGGGAACTAAGTTATCATGTGCTTCAAGGATTGTCTGTATAGCATATTGTAGGCTTTCCAAATTAAGGCCTTCAGAATTTAAGTTGGGCCGGTTTGTGGGAAAAGGTTTTCTAAAAGGGGGTTTGTAATATCATTTACTTGAAGAAGCTTCTTTAGCTGATCTCCTTAAATCTACAACTTGATTTGACAATTTCTGAAAGACCTTTTGTAAACTTTCCAGATCTGAACTCTCTGATTGAGTTTTGGTTTGGGGAGGTCTAGGAAGAATTTCTATTTTCTTCTTGGAAGATGGGGTAATCTCTGCCTCATTACTGATATTATTCTTTAGGCTTAGAATATCTTTCTCAATTTGTCTCGCCTCCTCGAAGGCTTCCAATAACGTTGCCTTCTTGGACCTTTTTACCCAGATTGCTATATTTTGGTGTAGAGATTTGGTGTAGTATGCGACGATAAGATTTTCAGTAGGCATTGAATCAACGAGGATTCGATTTTTTAACGTGAGAAACCTTTGATTAAAATCTTTTATTTTTTCCTTAGGGTTCATCTTTAAACTGGAGAGTTCCATGACTAAGACTTTAGGATATTTGTCATCTTCAAATTTCTCGAGGAAACAGGACTCGAATTTATCCCAAGATACAATGGTGTGGGGTTGCTGGGCAAAATATCACGTAGAGGCATTGCTTTTGAACGTATACGGAAAAAGTCTGCATACTACATCCTCGTGTTCTACACTTCGGAGTCTAATGGCTAGCATGAATTTTTTTATGTGATCCTCAATGATTTGTTTAGAATCTGGATTGAATTTAGGGAGCCATTTCTTCGGATGTTTAGGCAAAGGGTGCTGGGGTCCAGGTATGGCCACAGCATCTTGATCGAGCCAGGGCCTGGCAGGATTGTTTGGATTTTCCATGGGTGAAGGTGGTGTTGGAGGCTGAGATGAAGAACTACCTTTGTCAGATGATTCTTCTCCCGAAGAGGAAGGAGATGAAGGAGGTGGGGAAGGTAGGATACCAGATCCTTCGACTGCAGGAGTGAGGATGCGATCTGGATCCGTTGGATTTAGGAGAAGACCAGTGCCTTCAAGTTATTCTATGATATCAGAGAGATCTAAGGGTTGATTCAATGGCCAACCTAGTTGTCTGATATGGACCAAAGCACCATGTCCTCAGAAGTGACTGACGAACAATTTCTTGTACATTGGACCCTGGAGGGTTTGGTGTTATTGGCTCAATGGTAATCTGTGGATTTTTATTTGAGGTGGTTGTTCTTCGAGAAGTAACGTTGTCATCAGAAAAACTTCTTGTTACTACAGGAGAGCGGGTGTGTGGGGGAGGAGTCTTACGACCTCCATGTGCCATCAATCGGAGGTTCAGGCCCTCCTTCTAGTGCCATTTGTTGACGGGCGAAAATGACCATCCATCAATTAGAAGAACGAGTCCAGTCCAGGGTTGTCTAAATAACCCAAGCTCTTTGATATAACTTGTTCTGACAGGTTTAATGGCTCCATTGGCCAATCTAAAAGTCACAGAAGAAACAAATAAAAGAAATAAAAGAGATAACTATTAAATAACCACTATATATATATATATATATATATATATATATATATATATATATATATA
>CBVK0101108670.1:636-20339 GCA_900067695.1 Picea abies | reverse complement strand
CACCTTACCTATTCCTTATATTGTAAAATTGTGTAAGAACATCTATCTTCGAGGCTAGGAGTTTGAGATAATTATAAGGTATTAAAATTGGAAGATAATGTATGTCCCATCTTCTCTTCATGAATGGAGTTATTTTTTTTTAGGTCCTATAGAGAAGGTTTATAGGTCTAGTAGATTATTCATTTATTCACTATGGCTACATGGATGGAGGTTAAAGAATAATTTTTTTCTCTATTTAATGTAGATTTGGGTCACGATCAGGTTATTTAAATTGGAAATTATTTTTCATACTAGAACCTAGATTTGAATGCAAGACTTAAATATTTATCTTTCAATCTAAAACAATTTTTTTTATGGGAAGGATGATTGGTGGTACATAGTTTCTAAATTCAAGAAAAATATTAAACATTGTTGCAATTAGTGTCAATCATGTGTGGATAGTTTAGTTCTAGTCAAGTCAATCCTAAAGGCCATACATATTTATTGGCATACTATAGCTGACTTCCAAAACGTATGTTGGAGAAAATCTACAAGTTTTTCTATAACTTCCTTTAGCAAGGTTGCGGTGATTTTAAAGGGCCACATTTGGTGAGGTGGAAGAAATTGGATATTCCTAAGGGATTTGGGGTGGGGGCTTAAGAATATACACCTATTTGGTATTTCCTTAGTAGAAAAATCCTTATGGTAATTCTTGATAAAGGATTTCCTTTCGAGTAGGATCTTGATCTAGAAGTATATGGCTACAAACTTGTTGGTTTATTGGACTAGAAAATAATACAAATCTATTCAAGATGTATCGAACTAATGGAAAGATTTGAGTCTATACTTTCTTTTTATGGGAACTCATTTAGCTTCGTGGGTGAGTGATGGGACTCAAGTGAGGATTGGAGTGGATGCTATTATGGGTTGTAATTGGGATAAATTTCTTATGGAGGAATTATTTCTTCATCTAAGATAAAATGGATAATGTCCTTTAATTTAATTAATAAACCTATGGAAATGACCTTGTGGAGAGAAGGCACATTGAACTCATGGGATCTAGCATTGAATGGTGAATTTTTGAGGTATTGGGAGCTATCTTTCTAATAAATTCATATGGCCCATATTATATTATGTCAGAACCCTTATGAACTTATGTGGACCTACAATAAGTTTGGAGGTTGTTATTCGATGAAGCTAGGGTATTACGATTTGTTTACAGTTAGCGATGTCATAGTCTGTTGGTGGTGGAAATATATATGGAAGGTAAAGGATCCATAAAAAACTAAGTTCCTCATGTGACTTTCACTCTTGGAAATGGTTTTTACTTGGGATCATTTGCAAAGAAGGGGTAAGGTGGGACGTAGCAACTACCCTTTATGTAAGAACCAATAGGAAATAAACTCCCATTTTTAATTACATTGTTCCTTCTCTATTCAAGTCTAGAAAGAGGAAAGGGATTGAACTAACTCCTTGTTTTAGCTCATTGTGAGATGAACTTAATGTTGAATTTTATTTTCTCTCTTGGTTCTCACAAAAGGAATTGGAGGTCCTTATGGGAGTGCCTTATCTAGTCCTATGGGATACTTGGCTTGCAAGGAATGTCTCTTTCTTTGAAGACACACAACTTCACTCTTTTAAGATCTCAACCCAAGTTATGGGGTTGTTAACTAACAAATTCACCAGGATGAAAGTAAAGAAGAGCAAGCGTTTATTTAGAAAGTTATTTAATCTTTTAAATAAACTTGAAAAAATAGAAACCTTTCCATGCTTTTTTTTTTTATATATAAAGAAAACAATATCCATAAACCTAAAAAATTATATCTATAATTTAAAATAAACTCTTTATAAAAGAGTAAAAACAACTACATATGTAATAACATTGTATCCATAAACAATTATGTTAATTTAGAAAACAAATTATGTAAATTTTTAAAAATAAAAATTATATAGAAAAAATATAATGTACACAAGAAACAATAATAATATAGTAGTTATAATTTTAAGGGTTCATATTTATTATAAAATGATTTTTTTTTGTTAAATCTCGCTATTTGAGGTGCAATCTCCTTGTGATTTTGAGGGATTAAGATCACAGGCTACTAGTTGAGGTGCAATCCCCTTGTGATTTTGAGGGATTGAGACCACGGGCTACTGAGAAGTCACAGGTAGCGAAAAAAAAAATGTAAAAAATTTGGTGATTAATGATTTTTAAAATACCAAAACACAAAATGTCTAAGTTTATAAAAAAATTCTATAGTTTTCAAAAAATTTAAAATTTTTAAAGTAAAATAGTTTTATCATGACTAATCATTTCATTAAAAAATATTACAAATCTCTAAAAAAATATAAAAAAAAAATAGTTGAATAAAATTTAACTCTAAAATGCTCAAAGGGAGGAGTTTTTTAACCTTGGGAAAGATTCAATTACTCTCAGGACTTATGGGGCACCTTGAGGTAGTGGTTGAACAAAAAAAACCATAATATTCATTATGTATAAAACATTATTTAAGCACAAGATATTCTATCTTTTATGAGAAAATGACTCTCTACGAAGACTCTCGGGACACTTTGAGATAGTGGTTGAATGTGTGGTTGCACCCAAATATAATGTATTTGATTAATGTCCCCCAATTGTGGTTTCTTTCTAGCAAGTGACGACATTTCTAACAAAAAAAAAATAACCCTAAAATTTTCTCCATAAATAACACACTAACATAATATCATAGAAAAACCTATTCAAAAATATTTGTATTCATTCTATATACAAAATTATTTAGAGACAATCTATTTTATTTCTTATCAGAACTTGAGACCGAACAATCCATGCCCTACTTTTCCACATCTCTTTAAAGTTAATAAACTTACCTTGTTCAATGTCGTGATACTCTTTGAAAATGACTCTCTCGGTAGTGGCACCTTGAGGTAGTGGTCAAGCCTGTAATTGCAAGAAAATAAATTATAAGGGTTAAGATTTTCCTAGGTTGTGGTTTCTTAGCCAACTATTGAAATGTTTGACACTTTCAAGTGACATACATTTCTAAAAACAAAAAAAATTAAAATTAACCCTAAAATTTTATCCATACATAACATAATATCATAAAAAATTATATTCCCTAAACATAACTTACTATATAATTATTCTTATTTCTTCAAAATCCACAAATAAAATGAATCATTTACAAACTAATTAACACACTTATTCAAAAACAATTTTATTCATTCTTTATAAAACTTTATTTAAAGATCAACTATTCTTTTTTTTAAATGACAACTTGATACCAAATAACCCAATACCTACTTTTCCACATATGAAACTTAATTATCTTTAAAATTAAGAAACTTACCTTGTTCAATGCCATAATTCCCATGTGTCCTCTAATTATAAAAAATGCTTGTTCGGCCTGGATAAACGAGACACACTGTGAAAACGACGCTCCTAGGTATTGGAACACACTTCCTCATCAACTGTTCTATACATGGATGACATTTTTTTTAAATATATTTAAATGAGAGAAATTAATTATTTTTACTACTTATACAACTCATTTTTTTCCCTTTTAATTTTAATCAATCATTTTCATTTAAGATTAAAATTAATTATATATTTTTTTCTTTTAATTTCAATCATTTTTATTTAAATTACTTATAAGATTAAACTATGAAAAAACTCTTTTTTTAGTAATATAATAAATCACAAACTACCTCTTTATAATAACAATAACAATGAGAAATTAAATATTTCATTTATTGCATGGTTATTTCACAACTTCTTTTCTCTTAAAATGCTTTGCACTTTTCATTAGAATTTGTTTTGTTTAATTTTGATTTCATTTAATTATAGAAACTTTGACTATGGAAGTTTTTCATGAAGGGTTTTTCATCAGTCTAGAATGACCCACATAATCTTGAAAAAGTAGTATATCAAGGTGGAAGTTTGTGTTGTTCCAAAAATAAACTCATCTTAAAAGTTGAGTTTGCCTATTTATCAACTTATTCCTTACAATATTTTAATTCACCTATAATAAAATAAAATATAATCAACAACAACTTATTTTGCAAAATTGATTTTGTTATGCCACTTCTTTTTGTCTAATTGATTTTGTTAAGAAAGTGAGTTTATCTACTTATTAATTATAATAAAATAAACTATAATTATAAATCATTTTTTTTTTTTATAATTAATTTTATTATAAAAAGTTAAATTTATCTACTTATCAATTCAGATATTTTAATTAGCCCATAATAAAACTAACTATAAAAATTATGAAATATTAAAAAATATGAAATTGATTTCGTTATATTTCTCTTATACTTAAGGAAAACCAAATACTTTATTTAGTAAAATGATAAGTATTTTATTAATTTTCACTTAAACAAATTTTACCCACTATACACGCATAAAAGAGTTTGAAGCTTAATTAATTATTTATATGATGAATATTTTGAATTCTAATACAATGTTTTTGGTTATCTTATAGTTTCTTTTTAGTTTTTTTCATATATTACATTTTTAACTATTTAATAGATATTTTGTATTATAACTATTAATTTATATGTTTTTTTAAAATATTAATTATTATTTATATTTTTCTTCTATTTAATAAAACAATCAAATAATTTTTTAAATAAAATAAAATAAAATCTTGATTACATAAACTATGTGATCATATTTTTTTAATTAATTATTCATCATCATTAATAAAAAAAATAATGTGAATTCAATATGTCTACCATGAAATGATGTTTGTCCATATTAATATGTTTTAATGTTTCAATAAGAATTTAATAAATCCCTTAAAGAAATAAAAGACCAATAAAAAAGAAATAGAAGACCAATAGAATGTCAAAAGAAAAAATGAAAAATGAATATTTGAAGAAATGATTTTCAATTACCTTGATAGGATATGCATCATAGATTTAACTTTGAAAATCCATGGTAACAACAACAATGCAGTGGTCTCTCTTAAATCTAAAGCCAAGCCAATGGATTCTATTATTTTCTAATTGAATACTCATTATGCTTGAGTGATGTTGGTTGTATCTCTCCTAAATCTACAACTAAGTCAATGGATTCTATTATTTTCTAGTTGAATACTCTTTATGATTCAGTGATGTTGGCTATGTCAAGATGAAATTGAGCATGAAATGCCCCTCACAAAGCCAGAACATTGATTCTAAAATTTTCTCTAAGGCATGTCAGATTGCTCCAATGCTAGTCTCTCAAGTTTCAATCTTGATCAGTCAAATTTTTGTATGCTTCACTTCGATTACAACCTGGAGGCATGCTACATACATAAAATTATCAGAAACTTATCTAGTTTTCGAGATGGTTAGATCTTCCATTAGTCTTTATCAAACTGAAATCTAGTTGAATATTCATTATGCTACAGTGATGTTGTCAGTGTCAAGCTGAAATTGAGTATGAAATTTCCTTTGCAAAGCCAAACATTGATTTTGAAATCTTCTCTGAAATATATCTCTCAAGTTTGCATCCTCATCACTTTCTTGTATGTTTCACTGTGATTACAAACTTCAAGCCATGCTACATACAAAGACATATCTATTTATGAAGATGGATAGGTCTTCCATTAATGTCATGACCATTTTAAGTCAGTATTACAAAGAGGAGGCACCTCGAGGAAAACGTTGATGAACATGGCAATCAAGTTAGCATGCTAACTATAATCAAAATTTGCAAACTTGTGATTCATCGTTCATGGAACTTTCAAGAGGTTATAGAAAATATTGCAATAACACTATAGTACAATTTCGATTTATTTAACAAATGTTGCACATAAAATATTTAATGCAAACTCACGTTTCATCTCTTTAAAAGACAGACGAGGAGAAACGCTAATTCTTACTACCCTAATAGGCTATTTTATTGAAAATGAATATTCCATGGGCAAACATTTTTAAGGAAAATATGGTAAATTACTGAAAATGAATACTGGATGGGACAGGTCTAAACTTCTACTAGTTGGATATCCATAGTTTTTTCCAAGTTAATGGAAGCAATACTGGGTGGGACACTTCTAAATTTCTCTTCGTTGGAAATTGATTTGTGTTTCCATGTTAATGGAATCCCTACAAACATGATGAACCATTTTTTGAAGACGGGTTTGGTGGAATAAATTTAATGGAAAATTATATATAAACTATAAACTATAATGATCAAGACCATACTCATATTAGAGTAGAAATCCTTGAAATGTTTTAGTGGCTGGTGCAGATAGGTGTTCTTATTGGGTTTATCTGATTTGGTTATACAATAGTTTTAGGTTTTAGTGGCTTGTCTATATCATAGGGATTGTTATTGGGTTTATCTTGACTTGGTTATAAAGTAGTTAGGATAACCTTGATGAAATCATCAATTCTTTCACATTCCACTTTTTATGGGTTATCAGTTATCCTTTGGTATTTTTCATGGTATTTCATATCATGTCATGTCCCACATTTTTGGATATATCGTTTTAATATGCCTTGTGTTATAGGTCTAGGGAGTTGGCCTATTGTCCCATATTCGCTTGGGTGGTCATTGTAGTTCTAGAGTGCACAGTGTAGACCTAATTTGGTCTAGAGATCCAAGAAAGAAAGAACTCACTACATATTACCCTTATTAAAAGAACAACTTTGGAAGTGCATTGTAACCTGAGTTAAGAGAACAACTTTGAAATATTTCTCTGGAGTGTGGGGTTTTTCTCCCAAATATTTGAAAGATTGCTTTGGAGTGTGGGGTTTTTCTCCCAGAAGGGTTTTCCCCAAGAAATCATGTTTTTTAATGGTCTATTGTTTCTTTCATTCTTCTCTCATAGATTAGTGTAGAAAGCATATTTTGGACACTTTCATCCTTTCATTTGGTATCAAATCTTGATCACTTGAGATCCAAGGTGTTAAGGACAAGGTGTTGTTATCTAATTTTGGTTTGAGTGGGAACTTGTGAAGAATGACAACTTGTTGGAAGAAAATAAAAAGCATGACAAGACTTGAAATGGAGAGTGGGCTTGAAGCATGTGGCTTTGGCTTCAAACATGCATGGAGAAACATAGATTTGTGGGTAGATGGATAGATCTATGATTAGGTAGGGATTTGATGGATCAATCCAATTTAGAGCTTGCAGATATTAAGTTAGTGGTATATCATGTGTGATTGGATGAGCTAGCACATCTTAAGTTAGTGGTATATCATGTGTGATTTGATGATGTCAAGGCTTGGATCTACAATGGATCTCTTTGTATCTACAAAATTTGTATAGAATTATTGTTTCTGGGACTTGTTCTATTGGTGATCTACTATTGGAAACCATGAAGAATGGATCACACTATATCTATTGTTTAATCATGGAGAGGGACATCTAGAGGTGAGTAACCTCTCTGATATCCATAAAATAAAGTGTAATACTCATTGTCAGCACCATGAAATCTTGGCTCCACATATGTTGACATGGCTAAAAATAATGTGTACTTTAACAATTGTGAAAATCATAAGGTGAAAATTGTAGCTATAGTGGAAGAGTTCTAAAAGTTGAATCAAGCATGTAAAAAATAGTTGGTGTGATATTAATTTGAATTTGAATACGATGTCACGTTGTTTAATGGTCTCTTGTTTCTTTCATTCTTCTCTCGTAGATTAGTGTAGGAAGCATATTCCACACACTTTCTTCCTTTCATTTGGTATCAAATATTGATCTCCTTTCAGACTTTTGGTAGTGGTTTTTAGGTCAAATATGCATTGCCTACCTTGGGTTGGCTTATTCATATCCAAGATCATAAGTATTGGTAGAATCATGCTAATATCTATCATATCTTTCCTTCGGCCCCAATTTTAAAATTGAGGCATTAATTGATGGTAGCATTTTCTCACCATTTGTATTTCCTCCTACTTTACTAGCTTTACCAATAGTGGGTAATATTGTCATTTGCAATGATATGCGAGGTCTTATTCCACACATTTTTCCGACTTAAAAAAATTTACATCATATATTTTTTTCTTATATTTTATATGTTTAGTTATTATTTAGTGATGGTTAAGATAAGAACCCTTCATATAACAAGTCCAAATTCAAAGATTGGTGGATTTACTTTAGTGTTTAAACTTTTATCTTGTATTTTTTCATGCTCACTATTTTGTCAGAAGCATCTTCTTACAACTAAACAATGAGGAAAACTTTAATGAAAGAATCATGTTCGACAATATCTAATATTACTTGAGCAAAAGAGCAAGTTTTGGTGGAAATAACTTTGGATTCCTACTATTACTTGCTACCAGTGTCACATTTCACACGTGACATAACTTGATCCTTTAGTTTTAATTCACTCCATTTACATTGTAGGTTGTGATCAATGCCAACATATCTCCTCTTATTTTGTTTGTTCTAGAAAATGATATATTCAATATAAATAAAGAGGATAAGTGGGGATTTTCAAATGCAACTTCTAGTCGAAGTGATGAATAGATAAAGGATGAAGCTTTTCTTTCTTTGCATGTGTAATTTTTTGCATCCATTGTTTTGATGATTGTATATTGATAACATGAGCTTCTTTTATTTAAAGGATACCTTGCCATTCAAGGTTGCATACAACCACTTTATGATCTTCTCTCCTTCCTGATTACAAGGATTATAATAGTTTTCGTTGAAGGTCTAGAAAGCATATTAAGAGATGGCAAGGATATATATCACAACTACATATTTAACAAGTTTTGTTATCTACAAATAAAGGTAGTATCCTTTGTTAAAACATTTGAAATGTGCCAATGAAGGTATGTATTGATAGATATGCTTGGATAGATGAAGGTTAAATCAAGGTATATGCATTATTACAAGACAAAACCTATGATGCAACCCCTCTACTCCATCGTAGGGCTGCGCAACCTCCCGGTCTTGGATATCAAATTCTCAAGTGCAATGACTCTTTGAAACCTCAATGTTCTCATTCTGTGATTAAACACAGGCCCCCTTAGCTTCTTGGTGTAGGTCTAACAACAACCCGCAACCTTCCCTTTCTCTTTGTTGCGAAAAATCAGAGTGTCGAGCATTAGCTCCTTTTGTTTTATAATCCCCCTCTTGATGCTACCTTAGCGATGACCATGCGATTGCAGGCGTGACCACAAGCTGTTTAGAGTCAAACTGCTTTTTGGGCCCACAATGCTCCTCCAACCGCCACATGTCCTCCTGACAAAACCACAATGTGGATTGCCGACCACCCTCAATATTTTAAACTCCTCACAACTCATGTCCCCACAATGCTACGAGATTGTTGATCTCACGATCTTGACGATACTGTTTACATTGATGGTTCAGATCTGCACTTTTCCAATCTACAGACTAGATCTGCTCCCTTCTCAGTGACGTTCCTCTTGATTCCTATAGCCAGCTGCACTAACCAAGATTTTTCATGTTTTCCTTTTGATAAATGGAAAATTTCCACCACTCTAGGATCTATATAACTATGGCTAGCCCCTGAATCAATTAAAATAGTAAAGGCATGGTTGTTAATCATAACTTCCACTTCAATCACGTGCAACTGAACTTCAACTTACTTTTTGTCCAGGGTTGCGTAAATCCTTGGCATTATATTTCCCATGTCCTCCACCATTTCATCTTGCTGAACATTGTGGACAACTCTCATTTTATCATTTATGTGGGGGAAATCTTTGTAACTATGGTTTTATTTACAACCCCAACACTCCATAGGTGTCTGTCTTGGCATTTGTCCACCCATTTCAACCTTTCTGGGTTCTCTAAAAGATGGTTGTCCCTGAGGACTGTTTCTGAAAGAGGGTGTCTTATTTCTCTTCCTCCTCTAGTCCATCTTGAATTTCTTCTTTTCTTCCCAAGCCTTTTGGAAGGTAGGATTTTCTTTTTGTTGTTCATATAAAAATTTCTCCTTCCTTATCATTTCTTCCATGGTTTTTGGGTCATCATACTAAATCTTGTTAGCAATGGAAGGTGGCAATCCACTTAGATATATTTGAAGCTTCACAGTCTCATCCTTGATGAACGAAACATACTTCAACAATTCCAGAAACCTTCGTTCATACTCATCAATGTTCATGATGCCTAGCTTGAGTTCAAACAACTCTTTCATCTTTCTGTCATAATATCTCTTATTCAAATACTTCTTCTTGAAATACTTCTTGAATTATTTCCAAGTGATATCTTTCTCTCTAATGTGTTTCACCTGCACAAGATGATCCCACCACATGGATGCCTTTCCCTTTAGTTGATACATTGCAATTCTTCCTTTTGCATGAGAGGAATAATTTTGCAGTTGGAAATATTTCTTCATGCCAAGAAACCATGTTTCAACATATTCCTCCTTCTTATGTTCTCCATCAAACATAGGAGGCTTAATTTTATTCACTTCATCCTTCAGTTCATCCACTCCAGATCTCCTGTGCTTTCTAGTAGGAGATGGGCTTGAACTACTGTGCTCCCTTCTCTTGGAGCAACTTTGGGAGTGATGATGGTATCTACCATCACTCCTTTATCCTCTTCCCTCAGAAGTTCGGTGACTCCCTATTCTACTCGAGTAACTCTCCTTATCCAACTTCTTTTATATTATCTTCAAACTCTTTAACAACTTTACGTTCAATTCACCTTGTCTTTCTTGAGATTTCCTAAGATTTCTTCTATCTGCTCAGCGATTTTGGGCATCTTTCTGCAATTTTTCAATGATCTTCCTCAAATTTCCTTCCTTATCTATCCCTTTTCTGTGCCCATTGGAGTTTGATCATTCAACTCCCAAGTGGATGTCCATTCCTTCTCTTTCATTTTCTAAACTAGAAGCATTTTGTGTCTCTTCCATTTTTTTGCACTCCGTGGAAATTCTAATTGGTTTTGGCACTCATCAAACTTCTACAATCACAACGTGTGGACAACCAGAATTTGTCAGGCCCCCTCTCCTTAACAAATTCCACACATTCAAAACCAATTGGATTTAAGAAAGCATTTTGATTTCATGAATCTTCCAAGCTCTTCTTGGATCTGTAACTTTCAGGTGATAGCCCCCTCTTTCTTAGTCCCCAACCCATGCGATCACAGCCCATGACCAAACGCTAAACTAGTAGGTTCTAATTGGGCTTTCAGTCTTCGGATATTTAAAAGCACACACAACTATCTCTCGGAGTTTCGATTACTAAACTCGCAAAGTCGAGTTGATCAACGATCCACATTTACCCATCATCCAACGACTAAAATCCACTGTGGTCTTTCTATCTTCAAAGTTTTCGGGGCTTCGGGTCTTCAGGACTTCGGACTTTAGGACTTAGGACCTCGGGATTTCCCACACTTGTTTCTTCCCAATCTTATGACATCTGAAATTCTGATCTAATTTTCCCTTCAGGCCCACGTAGTACATATTTGACCAACTAAGGCGGTGGCACATGGCATATCTAGGAAGGTCCACATCACTTTTGGTGACATCATTGGGTCCCACCTGCTCACTTTCCATTTCGGAGTTTCGGGCATTGCAAGTTCGTGCATCCACACATCTCGTTTCTCCCGATTGCTGAAATTTTAAGATTATGATCTACCTTCTTCTTGATCCAATGGTCAAGCTCTTATCCTACGATCTACGATGTATATATTTTCATGACATCGGAGTTTCGGGCATCGTTAGTTCATGCACCAACATGTCTCGCTTTTCTCGATATTCGAATCACCGAAAGGTTTCTAGGATAACTCTCTCGTACCTTCTTCAGATTTGACGATCCTGAGGGATCTGCTTTCCTCCCAAACAGATCCTACAGCTCCAACACTTCTGGTGTTGAGCTCTCTTTCTCCCTGTGGCCATATACCACACTGCCTATGATTTTAATATATCGCTACACCTCATGAGCTTTGTAACATGACCAAGCAACCCCTTTCCACTCAGGAACATTATAGGGTCCAAAAATTGGTTCTTCCTCACACAAGTTCCAGTTGAAATCTCAGGTCTAATGACCACTTATCCGACCCATCTAGGCTCAATGTTGAAAACTTGGGTCGGAACTCAAATTTTGTCTACTTTGACAACAATTCTTTTCGAAACTCTTGCTTCAACTTCCACTAACATGGCCTATCTAGGCTTAGTGTTGTAACCATGGCTTTGATACCATATTGTAACATCCTCGACCATCAGCAAGTCGGTCAATGCTACCAAACACAACCTTAACTTAGCCTTTTGAGCTATGATACCATATTGTAACATCCTCCACCATCAACCCACTTGTTGGGCAATGCTACTATGTGGAACATTTTCATACTTATATATAACATGCATATTAAATATAATTAATAGATTGTTCTAAACAATACAGAGTAAGCACATGATTACTGATAATATACATCATCAAGGACATTAACAATAATTCATATGCGCAATAGAATACATGATGAAATATAAGCATCACAAGCATTCAAAACATAATATTAAGCACAAAATGATACTTATCTTTGAAACTGTAGTAATTTCGCCAACTACGTGAAGACCTTCCATGAAAATCCCAGCCTTAGGCTGTGCTTCTCATCACTCTTAGCAGTAGATCTATGTTGATCTGGGACTAAGCTCCACTGGGCAGGGAATCCTAGGATAGGAAAGTTCAACGGAGGACACACATTTACAGAGGAAGGATTCTCTACCAAGAGTCAATTACACCCACTGCTGACAGACCCTCATTCCCCACATGCCTGTCCCACCCCACGAGCATACACCTTCACTGTCACCTGGATAGTCTTTCGGATGCTAAAACTCCCTTGTCTTGGGCTTTAGCAACAAATCAGACCGAAGTCTCAAAGCTCCGTGGTAGCTACAGGACCCCTTCTAGGAGTTATCACTTCCTCTATGCACTCTCTCACCTGCAACGAGTCGCTTACATGATTGGCAACTTGTTCTTTTGACCAATTTCAGCACAATGAGGACACAACAACAAGGTTCAACAACGCAAAGTCAATGGAAACAACCTCACACTGTCAGGAACTATGCAGCCACAACAATCCACTGGGATAACACAACATGACTCAGGAAATTTCAGGTTTCTCAACCATGCAACACACAATGGATTCACGGTTCTGGTTTCGGATATGTGTGAGGGTGTACAAATATCCCACGCAGAGACTTAACAGTTCAGGTAAGAATTCCCTATAACAAACACTAAGACATAGGTTGATCATGGACACCCACGAGTTCAGACGGAGGATGGAGAATGAGAGGTCGAACCCCCAACACAAATCCCTTCTTTGGTTTTAACTGCATGTGCCCATGTCGACACCTGTCTCCGTGGGGCTACATGCTCCCCATTTTTCACACATTCCCCCTTCCAGGAACCTAGGATAAAACATAAACATTTACACAGCTTTGGAATAATATTTAATTATTATCCCTAAGTTCTTAAGCTCTTGAGCTTATCCCTTCTCCCAACCTTTTAGCCCCCTCTCCCTTACCTAGACTCTGTGGAATCTTAGTCCCCTATCAGTCATTCATCATGGTTGGTCCACACACAAAGATGTTTTTATATAATAATGTGTATCAATACATGTACAAAAATTAGGCTCTTGGCCTTCAATACTTAGGCTCTCTGGCATAATAAACACATAATCCCACCATCTTATATAAACTTGGCTCACCAGCCTATAAAACATAATTAGAATTCATAATGCAATTGGGGCACATCCTTGGGGTATTACAATCCCCTCCCCTTATTTTTGCACTGTCCTCAATGCAACTTTCACACAACGTCAACAAGATTTCCAAAATATTCAAAAAGATGTGGGAATTCTTCTGGCATAGCATCTTCCTGCTCCCATGTCGCATCCTTAGGACTGTACTAGGTTCACTGGACCTTTAAAATTCCTATGGCTCGTTTTCAGGTCTATTTTCTTTTCTGGTCCAATATGCACACATGATGCACTTGCAGGACACCTACTTGTTCCACCTTGATCACATTCCAGTCAATCACATGATTATGATCAGGTATATATTTTTTATGTAACGAAACATGAAACACATTATGTACAGTCATGGATGTAGGTAATGCAAGCATATATGAAACTAGCCCAATCCTTTCAAGAATTTCAAATGGCCCACAAAATCTGGCTGCCAACTTGGAATAGTTTCCCAACCTCAGGGAACTTCTATTGACTTTTACTTTCAGAAAAACATGATCTCCGACTTTAAACTCTCACTGGGTTCTGTTTTTATCAGCATAACTTTTCTGCCTACCTTGGGAAACTTTCAAATTCTTCTTAATTTTTAGCATTTTCTCTTCCATTTCCTTGAGCAACTCTGGCCCAACTACCTCTCTATCAGCTGGGTTATTCCATCTTACTAGAGTATTGTACTTTCTGCCATAAAGTTCTTCAAATGGGCTCATATTCAATGATTCTTGATACCCATTGTTGTAGGCGAATTCTACCAAGTGTAGGTAGTTTTCCCACTTAGATGGTTTGTCCATCACATACATCCTCAGAATGTCTTCTATCACTCGATTCACCTGCTCTGTCTACCTATTTGACTCAGGATAATAGGCTATAATGAAATTCAGATTCATTATGAATCCCTTGAATAACCCTTTCCAGAAATTTGAGGTAAATTTTGGGTCTCTATTAGACACAATTGTCTTGGGAATTCTGTGCAATCGTGCAACTTCCTTCATAAAAATATCAGCAACCTTCGTTGTCTTGTGAGTATACTTTAACAGAATGAAATGGGCAACTTTCATAAGCTTTTCCACCACCACCATAATTGAATCATTTTGCTTGCCTGTTTTGGGAAATCCTGTGATGAAATCCATTGTCACCAATTCCCACTTCCACTCAAGAATGGGTAAAGGTTGCAAAAATCAAGATGGGTGCCCATTCTTAGCTTTAATCTTTTGTAATTCCATACATCTGGCAATGTATTCTGCAATCTCTTTCTTTATACCTGGCCAAAAGTAATGGCTCTTGACTGTTGCCACAATCTTTTGATATCCAGGGTGCCCAACATAAGGCACATTATTCATTTATCTTAGAGTCGCAAGTTTCAAACCCTAGACATTAGTTACATAAACTCTCTTCTTGTAAAGAAGTATTTCATGAGATTTAACTTATAATATTCCACTCTTTACAGTGACTTATATTGTTGTAGCTTCGCTACCAATTCCTTGTACTACAATTCTGTTCTTGCAGCTTCCAAAACTCTACTCTTTATATCAGTTTGATACATGCTAATTGTTGTAGCATGTAATTCATGTACTCTACTACTGAGTGCATCAACCACGTTATTCTCCTTCCCTTTGATATGCTTGATATCAAAATCATATTCACAGAGGAATTCAAGCCACCTACTCTGCCTAGCGTTCAAGGTTGGTTGATCAAACAAATACTTCAGACCATTATGGTTTGTTCTCAATTCAAACCTCCTTCCCATGAGGTAATGTCTTCATTTCCTCAGAGCGTGAATGATGGTCTCTAAATCCAAATCATGAGTTGCGTAGTTCCTTTCATTCTCTTTCAAATTTCTGGATTCATATCAAATTATGAATCCATTATGGTTGAGGACTCCTCCCAGTCCTTCTTTGCATGCATCGGTGCATACCACAAAATCTTCATTTGGATCTTTGATCCTCAGAATTGAAGCATTGTTTAACAGTTGCTTCAATCGCTGAAAGATTTTCTCACAATCTTTTGTCCACTGAAACTTCTTCTCCTTCCTTTGAAAGGAAGTGATAGGGTGAGCTAACCTCTAGAACCCTGCGATGAATCTTCTGTAATAACCAGCTAGACCCATAAAGGATATGAATTTTGTCACATTATTTGGCGCTGATCATTCTCTAATGGCCTCAATCTTTTCTATACCTACCTCTATCCCATATTTCAAAATAATATGCCCCAAGTAATGGATCTTCTCCTAATAAAACGATGACTTGTTCAACTTGGCATACAGTTGGTGCTCTCTTAGGACCTACAACACCATCCTAAGATGTCATACATGCTCTTCCTGTGACTTGGAATATACCAGAATGTCATCTAGGAAGACTATGAAGAACTTGTCTAGATAGTCCCTGAACACACCATTCATCAACCACATAAAAACAATAGGTGCGTTTGACAACCCAAACGACACCACTCTGTACTCATAGTGACCATACCTTGTTCTAAAGGAGGTTGTGTTGATGTCTTCATCCTTAATTCTTACCTGGTGATATCCCAACCTGGGGTCTATCTTTGAAAATATCTTCGCATCCTTCAACTGATCTAAGAGGTCATCAACCCTCGATAGTGGATACTTGTTCTTTACACTTACCTTGTTCAATTGTCTAAAATTGATACACAATCTCATTGTTCCATCCTTCTTCTTCATAAACAGAATCAGGGCACCCCAAGGTGACATGCTTGGGAGATTTTACCCCTTCTTCAGAATCTCCTCAAGCTGTAATTGCAGTTCTTTTAGCTCTAGCATACTCATTATGTAAGGCGATTTCGATATTGGAGCTCCTCCAGGCATCAAGTTTACAGAGAAGTCAATATCTCTTTTTGGAGGTAATCCTAGTACCTCCTGAAATACATCTTCAAACTCCTTTAGTATCGCATGATCTCCAATACCTTACACCTTATCCTTGGGTGTTTCCTCCACATGGGCTGCAAATAATTGACAACCTTTCCTGTAGCACTTCTTCAACTGCATTGCTGAGATTTCTCTAATAGCAACAAATATGGGAATTCCTTGGACTGTTTTATGATTCCCTTCCTCATCTAGGCAAGTGAATTCCTTGTTACGACAGTCCAGGATGGCATGGTGTTGGTCCAACTAGCCCATCCCAATTAAACAGTCATAAGATCCTAAAGGCAGAATGTTCAATTCCACATTCATGCTCAGTCCATTCAAGTCCACAGGACAAGACTTAACCAACTCACTAACTTTCCTCTTGGTTCATGTAGCCAGTTGCACTAACCAAGATTTTTCATGTTTTCTCCTTGATAACTGCAAACTTTCCACCACTCTAGGATCTATATAACCATGGCTAGCCCCTAAATCAATTAAAATAGTAAAGGCATGATTGTTAATCATACCTTCCACTTCAATCATGTGCGACTAAAATTCAACAAGCTTGTTGTCCAGGGCTACGTAAATCCCTGGAATTCTACTGCCCATGTCCTCCACTATTTCATCTTGTTGAACATTGTTGATATCATTCACTTTATCATTTATGTGGTGAAAATCTTTGTACCTATGGTTTTCCTTACAACCCCAACACTCCATAGGTGTATGTCTTGGCATTTGTGCACCCATTTCATCCTTTATGGGTTCTCTAAAAGATGGTTGTCCCTGAGGACTGTTTCTGAAAAAGGGTGTCTTAGTTCCCTTCTCCCTCTGATCCATATTGAATTTCCTCTTGTCTTCCCAATCCTTTTGGAAGGTATAGGATTTCTTTTTGTTGTCCATATAAACACTTCTCCCTCTGTATCATTTCTTCCATGGTTTTTGGGTCATCATATTGAATCTTGTCACCAATGAAAGGTGGCAATACACTTAGATATCTCTGAATCTTCACAGTCTCATCCTTGATGAACGAAACATACTTAAGAAATTCTAGAAACCTTCGTTCATACTCATCAATGGTCATGCTGCCTAGCTTGAGTTCAAAGAAATATTTCATCTTTCTGTCATAATATCTCTTAGTCAAATACTTCTTCTCGAAATACCTCTTGAATTATTTCCAGCTCATATCTTTCTCTCTAATGTGTTGCACCTACACAAGTTGATCCCACCACATGGATGCCTTTCCCTTCAGTTGATACATTGCAATTCTTCCTTCTGCATGGGAGGAATAATTCTATAGCTGCAAATATTTCCTCATGCCAAGAAACCATGTTTCAACATCTTCCTCCTTCTTATGTTCTCCATCAAATGTAGGAGGCTTAATCTTATTCATTTCTCCTTTCAGTTCATCCACTCTAGATCTCATGTTCTTTCTAGTAGGATATGGGCTTGAACTACTGTGTGCCCTTCTCTTGGAGCGACTTTGGGAGTGATGATGGTGTCTACCAGCACTCCTTGATCTTCTCCCCTTAGAATTTCGCTGACTCCCTGTTTTGCTTGAGTCACTCTCCTTATCCAACTTCTTTTCTATTCTCTCCAAAATCTTTAACAACTTTACATTGAATTAACCTTGTTTTTCCTAAGTTTTCTTGAGCTTTCTGCTATCTTCTTGCTGAGTTTGGGCATCTTTCTACAATTTTTCAATGATCTTCCTCAAATTTCCTTCCTTATCTATCTCTTTTTTGTGCCCATTGGAGTTCTATCCTTCAACTCCCAAGTGGACATCCATTCCTTCTCTTTCATTTTTTGAACTAGAAGCATTCTATGTCTCTTCCATTTCTCTACATTCCATGGAAATTCTAATCGGTTTTGACACTCTTCAATCTTCTGCAATCACAATGTGAAGACAAACAGAATTTGTCACGTCCTCTTTCCTTAACAAATTCCACACATTCAAAACCAATCTGATTTAATAAAATGTTTTGATTTCACAAATCTTTTGAGCTCTACTCAGCTCTATAACTTTTGGGTGATAACCCCCTCTTTCTTAGTCCCCAACCCATGCGATCATAGGCCGTGACCAAACACTAAACTACTAGGTGCTATTCGGGCTTTCGGTCTTCGGAGATTTCAAAGAACACACAAATATCTCTCGGAGTTTTGATTACCGAACTTGTGAAGTTGATCGGATCACTGGTGCATGTTTACCCATCATCCAATGGTTGAAATCCATTGTGGTCTTTCGGTCATCAAATTTTTTGGGACTTCAGGAATTTAGACCTCAGGATTTCAGGACTTCGGACTTCAGACCTCGAGAGTTCCCACACTTCTTCCCAATCTTCTGACATCTGAAATTCCAATCTACTTTTACCTTCGGACCAATGTAGTACATCTTTCACCAACTAAGGCGGTGGTACAATGCAAATCTAGGAAGGTCCACGTCACCTTCGGTGACGTCGTTGGGTCCCACCCTGCTAACTTTTCAGTTCAGAGTTTCAGGCAACAAAATTTCTTGCATCCGCACATCTTGTTTCTCCCGATTGCCAAAATTCTGAAATTATCATCTACCTTCTGCTTGATGCAATGATAAAGCTCTTTTCTTGCGATCCATGATGTATATATTTTTAGGATATCGGAGTTTCAGGCATCAGGAGTTCATGCACCAACACATCTCTCTTTTCTCGATAGTCGAATCCCTAAAAGGTTTCCAGGGTAACTCTCTTGTACCTTCTCTAGATCTAATGGTCGTGAGGGATATCCTTTCCTCCTGAACAGATCATATGGCTCCAACACTTCTGGTGTTGAGCTCTATTTCTCCCTGTGTTCATACACCACACCGGTTGCGGCTTTACTGTATCGCTACACCTCCTGAGCTTTGTAACATGACCAAGCAACCCCTTGCCACTCAAGAAAATTCTAGGGTCCAAAAATTGGTTCTTCCTCACACAACTACCACCTGAAACCTCAGGTGTAATGACCACTTATCCGGCCCATCCAGGCTCAACGTTGAAACCTTGGGTCAGAACTTGAATTTTTTCTCCTTCGACAACAATTTTTTTCTAAAACTTTTGCTTCAACTTCCACTAACATAGCCCATCCATGCTCAGTGTTGTAACCATGTCTCTGATACCATATTGTAACATTCCCGGCCATCAACCCACTTTCCGGGCAATGCTATTGCGTGGAACATTCTCATACTTATATATATATATATATATA